>BLSH010487403.1:656094-666700 GCA_018402905.1 Glandirana rugosa | reverse complement strand
AGTGGAGTATCAATGTTGTGATGTGTGACTGTCACGGGAACGGAAGGGGTATCACGGGTAGATTATTTTTTTTACTGTAGTTTTTTCGCGGTGAAAAACGTTTTTAACGAAAACCTCGTCGACTTACTGTCGCTGTTACTGCGTCTCCACGAGCGGCTTGTCTCACTTTCACTCAGCACCCTAAACAGTAGACTGGGACTCTGGTTGTGACTAGACAGTTCACTACTTCTGCTTCTTGGACGTGAATCGGAGTCATTACACGCGTGAATCACGGGATAACGGCTATGCCTGGTCCAACGCGGGGGTTCTAAAGGCAAATGGCCTAGTGGTCCCGACTTCCATCTACACCTCGTCCTTTTGGGAGACCGGATGGATTTTAATTTTAGGTAGGCCAGAGGGTTTTCCTGCTCCACATCTACCTTCAGCCCTGGTGATCCGGTAAACGGAAATCTTGGGGGCGCAACCTGGTCCGTATCGGCAATAGGGCACTAAGTGCGCACATTACTGAGGCTAAGTGCAGGTTCTTCGTCTTCATCACTTGACAGATCAGTGTTGGTCTCAGGGTCAGATGACAAATCCCACGACTCACTTTCACTCTGTTCGGCGAGCACCTCTGCGTCATTGTCGCTGTCATTCAGCTGCTCCAAAAGCAATTTTTGCAAAAAGTGGCGCTTTTTTGATGTCATTTTTTTTATTAGATGGGCACTATGGGGAAGGCAAGGGCACTGTCAGTGTGTAGTGTTGTAACTATGAGGTGATACAGTGCAATCCCCTCAGATTACAATGTATCACCTCTTTTATGTGTTTGTAACATTTTGAAATTCCCGCCCAGTTCCGCACCCGTGTGTCGCTGCGTCGCAGAGAGCGGAACTAGGAAGTGACAGATCCAGCGAGTACAGCGAACATCGCTACATCGCTGGATCGTGGGAGCAGGTAAGGCACTCGCTGTGCGCTCTGCAGCTCACCCCGTGTCTGACACGGGATCAACGATAGTAGCAGGGAATTTTTACCCCGTGTCAGACACGGGAAAACCGCTAGGGAGGTTAAAGTGATTTTAACGTCTTTTTGTCTTTTTAAATAACAAACATGTTATACTTACCTGCTCTGTGCAGTTTGTTTTGCACAGAGCAGCCAGGATCCTCCTCTTCTTGGGTCCCTCTTTGCAGCTCCTGACCCCTTCCTCATGTTGAGTGCCCCCACAGACAGCAGCTTTCTATGGGGCCACCCAAGCCGAGCCGCAGCTCTGTGTGTCCATTCGGCCCCACCCCTCTCCCTCCTGATTGGCTGACTTTGATTGACAGCTGCTGGAGCCAATGGTGGCGCTGCTGTATCTAGCCAATCAGGAGGAGAGTCCCGGGCAGCCGAGGGTCAGTATTAGGGGTGCTGGGGAGGCTGCTACACACAGAAGGTTTTTTTATCTTAAAGTGGAGTTCCACCCAAAAGTGGAACTTCCAGTCATCGGATTCCTCCCCCCTCAGGTGTCACATTTGGTACATTTCGAGGGGGAGAGGGGAGCGGATAGCTGTCTTTGACAGGTATCCTGTCCCCACTTCCGGGAGACCGGGCCGTGGCAGATTATGTCAGCAGCCTAGTTCCCCTCCTCCTTCCCCGCCACCGAGCCAGTGAAAGAGCGCAGCACGATTCACGTATGCACAGTAGGGGCCCTTTCCCCTTACCCGCAATGGCCGTGGCAGCACCCAATAGCCGATCCAAAGACAGGTAAGTGTCTTAATGTTAAAAGTCAGCAGCTACTGTATGTGTAGCTGCTGACTTTTAATTTATAAAGGCGGACCTCTGCTTTAACTAGTTCCCCACCACACACAGTATATTTACTGCGGCGGTGTGGACGCTTCCCGAGAATCGCCACAAATAAGTGGCGATCTGCGGGTGGTCGCTAGGGGCGTGCACGCCATGCTCCTGGGGAGTGTGCCCGTGGCTCGGGTGGACCTGATGTCCGCCGGCGAGCCGCGATGAGCGGCCACAGCTAAAGAACGCGGAAACACCGATGTAAACACGGCGGTTACCCACTCTGTTAGTGGGGGCATAGGAGATCTACTGATCCCTGTCACTGGGATCAGTTAGATCTCTTATGCCCATGGTAGCCCAGCCCCCCCACAGTTAGAACACACCTAGGGAACACAGTTAACCCTTAGATCTCCCCCTGAAGGTTAACCCCTTCACCGCCAGTGACATTTATACAGTAATCAGTGGACATTTAAATTTCTGATTGCTGTATAAATGTCATTTCCCAAAAAAGTGTCAAAATGGTTCGAAATGTCCGCTCCAATATTGCAGTGCCGCTAAAAATCGCAGATCGCCGCCATTACTAGTAAAAAAAATTAATTAATTAATTAATTAATTAATAAAAACCCCAGAAATGAATTCTCATCATCTGGCCACTTTTGCGCAAACCAATCAATAGACGGTGATTGCGATTTTTTTTTTACAAAAAATATGAGGAAGAATATAAATTGGTCAAAACCGATGAAAAAAATGTTTTTTTTATATATTTTTTTTGGATTTGTATTTTAGCAAAAAGTAAGAAAAAACGTTTTTTTGGCAAAACTGTCGCTCTTCTTTTGTTTATAGCGGTGATCAGAAATGACACAGAGGCGATCAAATACCACCAAAAGAAAGCTCTATTTGTGGGGAAAAAAAGGACGCAAATTCGTTTGGGTACAATGTCGCAAGACCGCGCAATTGTCAGTTAAAGCGACGCAGTGCCAAATCGCAAAAAGTGCTTTGGTCCTAATGTGGGAAATACTTCCTGGGGTGAAGTGGTTAATGCATAGAATGCATTAAGATAAAAAAAAAAAAAAACCTTTGCCTTTACAACTCCTTTAACTGTTCTGAACAGAATGCTGTGTGTCTTTGGTCAGAAATAATATAGTCAGTCAGTATAAAATGCAGTAAATGTTTTTCACAGATTAGATTTTATGGTTGCAATAATATCCACAGTATCCACATACTTTGGAACATTAGATTTTATGGTTGCAGTAATATCCACAATATCCACATACTGTGGAACAATGAAAAACGAACAACTTTCTGCCACAGCAGCCAACCTGCAAGACCATGTTTTGGCATATTTACTGCATCTTTTTATATGTAGAATAAACAGACATTTTGTCTGGTGCCGTCAAAGAGTGCATTACCCAGGCATGTTTGGCTGTCCACATAGAATCCAGAGTCACAGCTGTGCACGCAGCGTCCCATCTGCAAAAAGTAAGTTTCATCCCGACACATGTCGCAGTGGTCAGCGGACTGAGAGCAGGTTAAACAGTCTGGATTACATAGCTCTGCAAAAGAAAAATAGTGATTATATTAAGTTGTATCTTATGTGTCTAAACATACTGTCTATAACAAAAAATCTTAGCTATACATAGTACCATATTTACTGTATGTTCTGATTCAGATTCAGAATACTTTATTAATCCCAAACTGAAAATACTAATGTGACCTCATCTGTCAAAGCTGTCTAAACTAAAATCTATACAATAGCTATAACATTTCTATTTTTTTTATAAATAAGAGAACGGATTAGTCAGTAAACACTTTTAATGTGTTAGCAAAAGTAAGCATGGTTACAATAATTACGTCACAATTTTAACCTATCACTTACAGGGTGGTCTAAAGCTGGCCACTGATGGTTCGAAATTCGACTGGTTCAACAGGAACTGAATGAATTTCAATCCATGCATGGCCACTCCTGCTCGACATTAGTTGATCTAACAATTTTTCATGCGTATCCAAAAGTGTCGTTATATTTTGGGTTCAAAGGTGTATAAATATTTACATTTAAAAGTTTCAACAAGGACAGGAGTTTGGTTGAAATTCAGCACCTCATCCCTATGGAAAATGTGCAAAAAGGAAAAAAAGTTGGGACTTTTTAAGTGATGAAACCTCCACTTAGAATAATTCTCTCTACAACCTCATAAATTTAAAATGTACTTTTATTATTAAAAACCATAAAAACTTATGTCCATTAAAGAGGAAGTAAACCCTGATGGGGTTTACTTCCTCTATAATCCCCTGCAAAGTAAAAGCATAATGGGCTATTATGCATTGCATACTAGTCTATTATGTGTCATTTACCTGCAAACAAAGCCTGCCATGTCCCCTGTGCAGGCAGCGTCCATCTTCTGCCCCTCTTCCTTCCGGGGCCGCGACTCCGGCTCTGTGACTGGCCTGAGTTGCGTGAAGTCACTCCCGTGCATGCATGCGGGAGCTGCCAGTCACCAAGTGAAGAAACGGCACAGCGTTGGCACATCACAGTACACTGTATATTTCCTAAACCGTGCAGATTTAGGAGATATGCAGGGAACCTACAGGTAAGCCTTATTATAGGCTTACCTGTAGGTTAAAGTGGTTGTCACAGGTTGACAACCACTTTATAGGCAATAGACACCCTTTAAAAACATGAAAAGTTCATAACAACTTATTTTGGTACCCCAAAAAAATATTTACATTTAAAAGCATCACATCATTTAGGCCAAGTTCACACTGCAGCGACTTCAAAGTTTTGAAGCTGACATCCCAGTGTGACTTTGCCATGACTTGCATACGACTCCTTTAACAGAAGAAGGACCAAAGTTGGACCAAAAGTAGTACAGGGGACTTTTTCTAAGTCGGAACGACTTAAGGCGCACCTATTAGAATGGTTCAATTGCACTTAATGGGGTGCGACTTGTGATGCGACATGTGCTCTCAAAGTCAGAGCTCATGTCGCACCAGTGTGAACTGGGCCTAAAGTGGTTGTTAAATCACTAATTTAAAACACTTCTTTCTGTTTAACCACTTCACCTCCGGAAGAATTTCCCAGTTTAGGACCAGAGCACTTTTTGCGATTCAGCACTGCGTCTCTTTAACTGACAATTGCGCGATCGTGCGATGTTGTACCCAAACAAAATTTGCGTCCTTTTTTTCCCATAAATAGAGCTTTCTTTTGGTGGTATTTGATTGCCTCTGCGTCATTTCTGATCACCGCTATAAACAAAAGAAGAGCGACCATTTTGCAAAAAAAAACCAAATTTCTTACTTTTTGCTAAAATTCAAATCCAAAAAAAAAATATATAAAAAAACATTTTTTTCACCGGTTTTGGCTGATTTATTTATTTCCTTCCTCATATTTGTGATAAAAAAAAATCGCAATCGCCATTTATTGATTGGTTTGCGCAAAAATGGCATCTTTGACACTTTTTTGGGACCAATGACATTTATTCAGCAATCAGAAATGTAAATGTCCACTGATTACTGTATAAATGTCATTGGCAGTGAAGGGGTTAACCTGCAGGGGGAGGTGTTCTTACTGTGGGGGGGTTGGGCTACCATGGGCATGAGAGATCTAACTGATCCCAGTGACAGGGATCAGTAGATCTCCCATGCCCGCACTGCCAGAATGGGGAACCGCGGTGTTTACATTGGCGGTTCCCCGTTCTTTGCCTGTGGCCGCTCATCGTGGCTCGCCGGCGGACATCGGGTCCGCCCGAGCCGCGGGCACACTCCTCAGGAGTGCGGCGTGCGTGCCCCCTAGCGACCATTCGCAGATCTCCATCTTTTTAGGGCGATTCGCGGCCAGCGCCCACATTGCCGCCGTAAATATGCAGTGTGGAACTGGTTAAGGCAGATATAAAGAAAAGTGGGGTTGATTTACTAAGAGCAAATAGACTGTGCACTTTGCAAAGTACAGTTAATGAGGTAAGGGTTCACTTTGCAAAGAATATACAATCACATGCAAGGAACATAAAAAATAAAAAAAAAATGCATTTTTGCTTGCACATTATTGGATGATGAAAGTAATCAGCATGATTACCGTGGTCAGCACACACAGGGGGACACGGAAACAGGCAGGATCAACCAGGTATTTTAAATTATACAAAGGGACAAATTACATGGCACAAGCACTATGCTATAGATTATGCTTTAAATGAAAAGGAGATTTTTTTTTTAAGGTTACAACCATTCTCTTTCATTAAAATAGTCATGCACAACTAGAAGACCTGGACTGCTGGTCAGTTAAAGGGGTTGTAAACCCTCAAGGAATTTCACCTTAATGCATTCTATTCACCTTTAACACTGGAGGATGTCAGAGGGTTTGGCATGATTTAGGCTCCATTTACACTAGACGCAAAAAAAAAAAAAATTGGCACCGTTTTTGCAGTGTTTAGGAGCATTTTCAAAAGTGTTTAGGAGCGGTAATGTTTTTGTTAAGGAGCGGGCGGCCGCCAGAATCCTTTACAACCAGTGAGAAGCTGGTTGTTAAGGCCACCACGTCTTTAACAATGGATGACTCATCAGCTGTCTGCAGGGTTTCCCACTGACAGCTGAATGTTAACTAAACAATTGGCGGCAATAAAAAAATTGAGAAAAAAACAGCGTGGGGGTCCCCTTCCTTCGGGTCTGGTATGGATTTTAAGGGGAACCTCACAGCAAAATTTTTAAAATAATGGCGAGCCCCCCGCCCCCCCCCAAATTCATACCAGACCCTTTTTCGAGCATGCTGCTTGGCAGGCCAGAAAGGGGGGGACGAGAAAGCGCCCCCCCCACCCATATCAGGCCAAATGCCCTCAAGACAAGGGGGGGTGTTTTGCCCCCCCCCCCCAAGCACCTGGTCCCCATGATGATGAAGACAAGGGCCTCTTCCTCACAACCGTGGGCCAGTAGTTGTACGGGTGCAGGGGATGACTTTTTATGGAATCTGGAAGCCCCCTTGATCCTGCCTCCCCCCTGTGTGAATGGGGTACATTGTACCCCTACTCATTCACCAAAAAAGTGAAAAAGTAAATAAAAATGCACGCTCAGTCTTAGCCCCTGAGTGGGTGGACTAGGTGCTTTCTTTGTATTACTGCAAATTTTCTAACATATTTGCAATAAAAATGATTGAACCAGAAAACGCACACACAGTTTTTGACAAATCCTTTATTAAAAAACAAAAACAAAAAACAATGTCCGCCAGTGTAGATCCACCGCCATCGCTAATCACGATGAATGCCAGTCGCAAAACCCAAATAAAAAAGGGGCTGCACCCAACGAATGCTCCCACTGTTTGATAGCTCCGCTGCCTCCCGCTAATAAATAAACTAAGGGGCGTGGCATGCTATCTACAGCCCTGATCTTTTGCTTATTTGACCACGACTTTCCCTGCCAATTTTGTACAATGCTTTGTTTCTGCCGGCTGTTAGCTGTTGCCACTCCTCAGTGCCCATCATCTTTACTGAACACCGGCAGTTCCTAAGTCCCTGCATTTGGGCCTTTTTTAGGGTCTATATTCACTTGGTAACACATAAAGTACACTACCTCTGTAACACTTTCTTTCAGTGAACATATCACTAACAATACATTTTCTTAAACAACTTTCAAATGCAGTAATCATATAGCATTTACGTAAGGTATGTTTCAATCAGAAACACAAAAATAATAATCAAGCATACCTGGCTTGCATTCTGGGCAGCACTGGCCTTCAATGTTCACTGCTAGAGTTCCAACAGGACATGTGGGACAAGACGGAGAAAAGCAGGTCACCTGACCATTCTGACACTCACATTCAGTGCATGGGCCTTCCTTCCACTTCTCTCCATTCTTCAGTGAGCAAGTGATTGAAAAAAAAGAAGTAGAACAGAGCAAATCAATCATTGTACACACAAGCAACTACCTAGATATCTGGTATGCAGTATCAACCACTTTGAGAACTCATGCACATTGGGCATCAAAAACGCCACTTTTAAGGGTATTTCATGTTTATTTTCCCTTCCTTTAAATCAGCGGTTCTCAACTCCTGCCCTCGGGACCCACTAACAGGCCAGGTTTGCAAGATAACTAAAATACATCACAGGTGATATAATTTGCTGCTCAGTGATTGCAGTATTCTGCATCTCCCCAAGGTAATACTTAAAATCTGGCCTGTTAGTGGGTCCTGAGGACAGGAGTTGAGAACCACTGTTTTAAATTCTCTTCCATGTTAGTCTGTGTGTCCCTGCACACATAGATGTTTACAGGTAAGAGCATTTAGAGGCAGGAAAAAAAAACTATCACTTGCACGTTCGGGAGAAAAAGACGCTGTGCGTTTGGCTAAGTGCTAAGTGCGTTTAGCTCTTGAGCGTTCATTCATTTTAATGGCCAGAATAAGTTAATATTCTGACCAATGACATTAATGAATGCCCAAAAGCCTGACTGTGTTTACAAAACGCGGCTTTAGATGCATTTTTGTGTTGCTTTTATCCTGCCAGGAGAAAAGGTGTTCAGAAGAGCTGCCCAGATTGTGATCAAGACAGCTTACAATACACAAAATCATACATATAGAACCCATGTGATTCAGCATATGTAATCTTTTCTAGAAGGTTTTTCCTGTATATAAGTAAATGTATACCATATAGTAGAGAGCACACAATAGCATAAAGACATAAATACATATTATAATGCATGCTGCTTTTATAATAGCTTTTTTTGAAATAGGCCTTATTATAATAGGACCAATACATACGCGCAATATTGCATGTATGTATTGCATGACTGTATTTTGAATAGTTCCTGTGACTTTTTATGTCAAAGCTGCTCTGTATCCCTAAGGCCTCTTGCACACAGGACGTTAGAAAAAAATGAGCTGCAAAGCCACTACCAACGCCAGGAAAAAGTGGTTGTAAAAATTTGCTTTTAGAAGCTTTTTGCATTGGCGTTAATGCATGTATTAACCGTGCTAGCTTTTAGCAGTGTTTCTCTGCCTCTATTCAAAACCAATGGCTTCCTATGAGAGCCCATTGAGTTAAATAGAAGTCGACCAAAAGTCAGATCATGATGATCTGACTTGCGGTGCGGCTTGTGCATTGAGGATCTTGAAGGGGAGCCCTCACCAAAATGAAAAAAAAAAAAAAAAACTGGCGTGGGATTCCCCCCAAGACCATACCAGTTCCCTTTAAAATCCGGTATGGATTTTGAGGGGAACCCCACAGCAAAAAAAATGGTGTGGGGTCCCCCCCAAGATCCATACCAGTCCCTTATCCGAGCATGCAGCCCGGCAGGTCAGGAAAGGGAGGGACGAGCAAGCGCCCCCCTCCTCCTGGACCATACCAGGCCACATGCCCTCAACATGGGGTGGTGACATCACAAGGGGACGGGGCCTCGGATGAGGTCACTGGGTGGCCCCGCCCCATGGCTATAGTAATGGCACACGGCGGCCCTAGCATTACACTGGGAGAGAGCATCGGGAGAACATCGGAGGAAGAACAGAGGGCGAAGACAGTGGAGAGAGGTGGGAGAAGTGGGAGAAGACATCAGCGGAGAGAGAAGAACTGGAGGATGAAGACATCGCCGGAGGGAGAAGAAGTCGGAAAAGACGCATAAGCTGCTTTAATAAATTACTTTATCAAACACCTGTTTACTGTTTTTATTGTTGACACTTTTTTTGGGTGAATGGGTACGGGTACAATGTACCCCATACTCATTCACATAGGGTGGGGGGCCAGGATCTGGCGGCCCCCTTGTTAATGGGGGCCTCCATATTCCAATAAGCCCCCCCGTCCGCAGACCCTGACAACCAACGGTCAAGGTTATGGTTGTTGGGAAGAGGCCCTTGCCCTGCCCCAAAGCACCCACCCCCCATATTGAGGGCATGTGGCCTGGTATAGATCAGGAGGGGGGGTGCTCACTTGTCCCCCCCTTTCCTGACCTGCCAGGCTGAATGCTGGCATAAGGGTCTGGTATGGATCTTGGGGGAGGACCCCACGCCATTTTTTTTTGGTGTGGGGGTTCCCCTTAAAACCATACCAGACCAAATGGGCCAGGCATGGTCTTGGGGGGAACCACACGCCAGTTTTATTTTTTTCATTTTTGCGAGGGTTCCCCTTCAAGATTCTCAACGCACAAGCCGCACCACAAGTCGGATCATCATGATCCGACTTCTGGTGCGACTTCTATTCAAATCAATGGGCTCCCATAGGGAACCACTGATTTTGAATAGAGGCATAACAAACGATTGGCGAGGCTTAACGAGGCTGTATCCAGCATGAAGCCGCGTTTAGCAGCTTTTACCAGCTTCAGATGTTTATACAGCTGTAACACCGGTCCTCAGAATGCGCTGGTCCTGGGGGGGGGGGGGGGGTTTCAGCTTGAAAACGCCTATGCCACTTACAGCTCCTGATATGTGTGTGCATGAGGCCATAAAATAACATGGAGAGGTGTTTTTAAACAGCAAGAAAAAAAAAAATCTGATGCTGCTAAAAACAGCTGTAAAAACGCCCTGTGTGCATGAGGCCTAAAAAGTCTTGGCAGCTGATGGCAATGGATGTGTAAACATCACAAAACAAAAGTGCCACGCTAAGATAAATTAAAATGTATGTGCAATACAATAGTGCAATGCAAATATATCAAACTATTATGTGTCACCACAAATCTAAAAAAATAAAACAAAAAAAATCCAAATATGAAGCCAAAAACTGTGAATTCAGTGATGCTTCGATTATGAGGGAAATGACAGATGTGGATACGCCACCAAATTTCTTAATGATAAAGCACAGAAAAGCTTAGTGTGCAACAGAGGGGGCTTACCAGAATCATATGACCCCCAATTAAGAGTGGTAAACCAGCGCTGGTGTATCAATCCAAGATATTTAGC
>BLSH010487403.1:639182-656084 GCA_018402905.1 Glandirana rugosa | reverse complement strand
GGGTTGCAGCTTGAAAACGCCTATGCCACTTACAGCTCCTGATATGTGTGTGCATGAGGCCATAAAATAACATGGAGAGGTGTTTTTAAACAGCAAGAAAAAAAAAAATCTGATGCTGCTAAAAACAGCTGTAAAAACGCCCTGTGTGCATGAGGCCTAAAAAGTCTTGGCAGCTGATGGCAATGGATGTGTAAACATCACAAAACAAAAGTGCCACGCTAAGATAAATTAAAATGTATGTGCAATACAATAGTGCAATGCAAATATATCAAACTATTATGTGTCACCACAAATCTAAAAAAATAAAACAAAAAAAATCCAAATATGAAGCCAAAAACTGTGAATTCAGTGATGCTTCGATTATGAGGGAAATGACAGATGTGGATACGCCACCAAATTTCTTAATGATAAAGCACAGAAAAGCTTAGTGTGCAACAGAGGGGGCTTACCAGAATCATATGACCCCCAATTAAGAGTGGTAAACCAGCGCTGGTGTATCAATCCAAGATATTTAGCTTTCCTATGTCAAACAAATAGATCGCTGTGCATATATACTCAGTTGGACATAGTATCATGAAAAAGAAAAAGACGCTCTCCATAGTGTAATCCCGATTAAAACACCAATTTAATGTGGTAAATGTACTTACAATGAAGAGATGACAACCAGGCACTTCATTCATAGCAAATGAACAACTCGTATTCCAGAATCCAAGATGGTCATGGCGGGATCGCATTTGCGTAGTGACGTGTGTTCTGTCTCTGCCCTACTAGATTTGTCAAAGATGATTTGGCTCCTGATGACGTCATCTTTGATGAAACTAGTATCCACATCTGTCATTTCCCTCATAATCGAAGAATCACTGAATTCACGGTTTTCGGCTTCACATTTGGATTTCTTTGTTTCATTTTTTCAATTTGTGGTGACACATAATAGTTTGATATATTTGCATTGCACAATTGTAGTGCACATACATTTTAATTTATCTTAGTGCTGCACTATTGTTTTGTGATGTTTATTACGCTATGTATTATGATATTGTGCTAGTTGTTATGTATTTTATAATAAATAGAGCCCTAGTGTGTTTTTTAGTTCTTATTAATGGATGTGTAAAGTCTACAACAAAATGGTTAATATAGGTACAGAAAATGTGAGTAAATGCAGTTCTCAAGTGTAAAACAGATAAATCCCTTAATGTGAAACAGTAAGTCAGGGATATATCCATGCATCAAGAAGCTTGACATAAGTTTAACAGCTTCCAAACACCATCAGCCTGCAGACAGAATGGCTTATTGTGTTGTTCTTTATCGTGTCATCGGCTCTACCCGAATTCCAGGCCATTTATTGTATGTAGTGTTCTGAGTCATAATTCCTCCGCTGTACATTGCCAATAATTCCTCTACCTAATGATCTGTTTCACATATAAAGTCAATATATTTATATAGGGAGCACATAGGCTTTTACCAAATAGCTGTCTATAAATTTACACAATGCACAATGTAAATCTTAAAGTGTCAAATATATAGTATTGTCACATGTATCATTCACATAAAAATGGAACTGAAATATCTCTCTTCCCCAACATCTGTGTGCCTAGAATACCAAAGTATAAAACTAAGTTGCATTAGACTCCAAGAAGTTAAGGAATGCTTCCAATGTGAAAGCACCAGCGCCTATTGTGCTAATTGACATTATTAAAATATAAGGGGCTTATTCATAATTTTAGGAAACTCGGAGGAGCCATTCTTATTTGCCCATAAGCCAACTTTTCACAGAGAACTGCTGGTTTACAGTAAAGAAGCAACATATTAGCACAGGGCCATTTATTTTAAACTGCATACAGCTGTTTCAGATCGTGCGTGGTTCTGTCCACAAAGAACTGTGGAATAATTAATTTTTTTGGATTTATAGAAGTGCAGATACATTCTGATAGAGGCCCCGTTCACTTCTAACAATTTGGGATCATGGGTGGAATCGCTGAGATTCCAAATCGCTAAATGTGAATGGGGTCAAGAAAAAAAAGTATACTGTTCTGAGGGAAGGAACTATTTGTTTTTTAAAAAGATTTTCATTCAAAAAGATTTCTCATCTGGTACATTTTGGACTGTGATTAGGTTCAGTGTACTGGTCAACCCTGAAAAGTTGCAAGGGTGGCAAGATTCCCAATGTCCTTCCTCTTACACAAACACTATGCACCTGTCTTTCAGTTAATGAATAAACTCATCAGAAGATATCTGTTTTTACATATCATATAGAGTGAACTTTCTCTTAATCACACAAATTCCAGGAAAATTGATTTGTGCTCTGCACTAAAATAACACCTCTATTAGAGATATAATGAGTTTGTGTACTTTGGTGTTTCTAATGGTCCCATTTGCTCTATGCGATTTAACTAAATGTTAATTAACTCTCCTTCCCTCGCTGCCTAAAACACTTCATGACTGTCAAGAGGCGAGGCGAAAAGCTTGTTAAATAAAGGAGAAAATTCTTCTAAACATAATTATCTCAAAAAGCGTTAAGAAAAAGAACACAACACTATTAAATGTAACATGGGCCTAATTTTTCTCAGATCACTGATAAGGGCAAGTGTCATGTGACTTATAAAGGGCTTTAATTGGTCTTGCAATTTTCTACAGAAGTTCTGCTCTAGTCAATGTATGTATTAACTTCAGGTGCTTGTGGGACAGACACAATAAGATATAGCAAAAATCTACACATCATTCACAAAACAGTATAAATGCAGAAAGGCTCCAACTTCTGCATACAGTCCAATTCATAATATATTAAAATAGGACATGTATTAATCCACATATAGATTAAAAACAAATACATTCACATTTTAGTCAGTTATAAAGAACTTGATCTCCTGTGTCACCCCCGCAGCTCTCACTGGTTCCTTCTGCTGACCTCAATGTCACTACACTCCCCCTCAATGACATGAAAGTCAGCAGGAGGAACCAGGGAGAGCTGCTGGGAAACATTAAGATCAACACTCATAGGTTTGTTGGTTTCTCAGTGGAACTCAAAGGCCAGCTCTCTGCAATGGAGCAGCACTCAGTGGTGCAGACTGTAGTAGAGATACATACTCTCTGTAATGATGTCTCTTCTTTTCAGATAGGCCCTTTGCTGATAAATTCTAACGTGTAACAGGATCTCTTTCATGAAACCCTGTACGGACGACTACTTAAAGTAATCCTGCAGGTCTGCTATTCTCACCTGCACACCACTTCCCAAAACCGCAATCTGTCATTTCAACCCTGTGAATATCTCTCTAATGGAGCCCTTGATAGCAATAAAATAACAGATGAAACCTAATCTTTTTCTACTCTATCCAAAACTTAAAGTATAACTAAAGGCAAAACTTTTTTAGTTTTGGATAAAGTGGAGAGGGATCAAAACCCCTGTCAGTTTTTATTGCTGTCTTTGCCATCGTTAAGGAGATTCCCCAATTCTATTTGTCCTGTTTATCATTATCACTGAAAGTGAAAGTAAAAGAAAATCCCAAATTCTGGGTTGTCCCCAGAAAAGTAATAGAGGGGAAATCTTCCCATGGGGACACTACTTCTGGTGACCTGGGGGTCCCCAAAAGAATCTCTTATTTGCAGGGATTTCCTCTCCTCTGCTGATTGGCTATGGGACAGAAAGTGAAAGTAAATCCCCCCAATGGGACAAAGAGAGCAAAAATAAACCTTACAGGGGTTATAACCGTCCTGTACTCTATCCAAAATGGAAAAAAAAGTTTTGCCTATAGTTTGTCTTTAAATGAATTTGTTGTACCTTAGGAATAGTGATCCGTGTACCTTCTAATCATTCAGAGAAGACCACAGGCTCATGCTATCAGTAAGGCATTGGTCGCCGTGATATAAAGAAAGAACCAAACTCACTCTTCAATCAGAACAAAAACATCCAGAACACCTAGTCATCTCTATCTATAAAGGACCATAAAACTTTCCATGAACACATAAAGCACCAAAATCTGCTTATGTGTTTCAACCTGAAAAGAACCTAGTTACAATGCTACGAGGAGGAACTCTTCAGCCTTAAACTAAAATGTGTATAATGGTGTTTAATGAAGAAAGGAAGATGTGCCAAGCCTTTGTAAAACTGCTGTTTAAAATAGGTGAAGGTGCATTTGCCTCTGCAATTAGAGTGTTTAAAGCTGAACTCCAGTCAAACAACTAAATGCACAGATGAAATTAATATATATGAGGGCTTGTTTTATTACACACATTTAGAGCGTCTAATCAAACTTAGGACACACAATATTCTATTTCCTCTAAACACATCAAACTTGACTGATCCTCATTGCAGATAAGGTCCCTTTCACATGGGTGGATTGATCAGGTCCACCTATCAGTTATTTAGGCGGACCCGATCGGACCATCCATTGTCCTCTATGGAGAGGTGGATGTCAGCAGATGACACTGAAAACAGACAGATGGGGGATCTGTTCCCCATCTGTCTTGAAGATTGGATCGGATGGCATTCAGATTGAAATGGACTGGCGGTCCGTTTCCATCTGACCGCCCACAGTTGAAAGTGGGCTATGTCTGTGTCCGCTCTGCATAAGCGGAACGACCATGGACCTGTCATCTACCTGCTCAGAGGGGATCAGCAGACAAATTCCCTGTTGAGCAGGCGGAACCACTGCTGGAGTCCGCCCATCTGAAATGAGCCTAAAAGCATAAGCCCTGTACACAGGTGCCGAATTATGGGAGACAACGGCAGGTTAAAAAAAAAAAAACGGGTGGCCCGTGTGTATGTCGATCTGTCCATCAGAAGCTGACCATTTGGCTGGCTTCTGTCAGACATGCATGCTGGAGAACCAGCATCTGACCGACTCCCGATCAGCACTCTAAGCCAATGGCAGACAGCGCAGATCGGAGTGTTCTTGTGGGTGGGGGCCCTGTCAGAACAGAACAGGTCGGGGGGGGGGGGGGTTGGGGCTCTGACCGGAGCTGTTGAACAAAAAAAAAAAGAATAGTGTGTAAATGGCATCATTGGAAGATCGTTACATGAAATTATATGCAAACGTCTTCTAAATGCATATAAACACAGGTTTGGCATTGCCAGTCTGTGCTAATAATAGAATGAATGAGAGCGAAAAACATGCACCAAAATATCACATGTGGTAAAGCATATCTGTCAAATATTTACAGATGACAAACATTTGTGGACTGATCAGATTTAGAACTCGTACCATTCCACTGAATATAATCATTGCAAGTTTAAAGGGAGGGGGGAACAATGGACTGTTTTGGATTGCTATCCTCCAAAAAGACATCATCAAGAGACCCTGGAATTCCAACAATTATTCGGGTGGAAAAACCAAATCTATTCAACAAGCTGACTTGCTCTGCAAAGACTGCTCATGTAAAACAAAGTACCCTTCTTCACTGAATCTCATTGCCTCCCCTACCTTTAAACACCCAGATCTGTCTGAATACCTCTAGTACTTACTTATGCAGCACAATGTTCTAGTGATTTACCAGCAAGCTAAAGCTACATGCCACTACAAGTTTCTACTGCCATCTGTTTTATTTAGCACTATTTTATTACTCCTTCTGAAACATTATTTTATCACTATTATACAATACAGATCTATCTAATTTTTCATTTCACTGTCATTTAAGCCTTGTTAAAGTCCTCTGAGGTATGTTTTTACATTTTATACACAATGCCACAGAGTCATAATGATTATACACACAAAACATATGTTGTTCTCAGATACAGCATGTCCTGATGCATAACGCATTAGTTTGGCGATTAAACTCATTTTTTTTAATTATTATTATTATTATTATTATAATACAGGATTTATATAGCGCCAACAGGTTGGTCAGCACTTTACAATGTGAGGGCAGACAGTACATTTACAATATAATTCAATACAAGAGGAATCAGAGGGTCCTGCTCATTAGTTTACAATCTAAGAGATTTAAAGAGGAGTTCCACCTTTTAAAAGTCAGCAGCTGCAAAAAGTGTAGCTTCTGACTTTTAACAATCGGACACTGACCAGCAATGCAGCCGTCCAAAGCCTCACTCCTCTCCCCCTCCTCTGTGCTGCGCTGGCATTGCAACTGTGGCCATCTGGCTTTGGCTTCAAATCCGGACGTGCACTGCACATGCGCGAACCGCACTGTGCACTGTGAATGGCCGGGCAATCTTCTGAGACCTGTGACATGTCCCAGAAGTTCAGAAGTTTGCCGGGAGGGAGGGGGTGAACTTCATTGCGAACGACAGGAAGTGGGAGATGGATACTTGTCAATACCAGGTTTCCACACCCCCCCCCCCAAAAAAAATGACATGCCAATTATGGCATGTCAGGGGGTCACCTACACTTAAAGCGGAAGTTCCACTTTTGGGTGGAACTCCGCTTTAAGTTAATTTTTGTAAACTAGTTTACTTGATACCTTCATGTATTGTTGGTTTGCCAAAAGACTCTCTCTTCACCATTGGTTATTTTATTGTTTTATTTAGTCCCATGCTAACTATTCTTGTCTCATCTAATTGCTATTGTCTCATCATATTGCTGTTTATAGCATGATTTTAAATATAATTCTTTAAGGATAACAATTTTTTGTTTAATCCTATATGTGTGTATATGTGTATATAATATAATTTAAGGGGGTTAATCTGGTTTCACCCTATACTTACAATGTTTATATTTCTTTTCTAGCCCTGATGAAGTGGCATGTTATTGGCCCCCGAAATGCGTTGGATGTTTTAAGCATTCATATGATAAATTATTAGCAGCTCGCCGCCCACCCACCATCAAATGACGGAGGAGTGGTGCAGCTCTCGTTCTGGGTGGATGCCATATGCTTTTTCCCCAGAATGGTCACTCTCACGCGCCAGCCGCGCCGTGTTCCTAGGACACGGTGTGACCCCGATCTCTATAAAGAGCTGATGACGCAGCTCTTTAACCATGTGATCGACTGTGTCCAATCAGAGCTGATCACATGTAAATGCAGAAGTACCGGTAATCGTCTCTCATCGCCTCACACTGACAGTGTGTGGCGAGGAGAGCCGATCAGCATCTCCTCATAGGGGACAGGTAATCAGGGCACTGATTCAGCAGTGCTGCCTCATCAGTGCCCATAAATACCACCTCATCAGTGCCCATCAGTGCAGCCTCTCTGTGCCCATCAGTGCAGCCTCGTCAGTGCACATCAGTGAAGGAGAAAAATTACTTACTTACAAAATTTACTGACAGAAACTAAGAAAAACGTTTTTTTTTTTTTAAATTTTTGGTCTTTTTTCTTTCTTTTTTTTTAGTAAAAAAAAAAAAAAACTCAGCAGTGATTAAATACCACCAAAAGAAAGCTCTATTTGTGTGAAGAAAATGAATAAAAATGAATTTGGGTACAGTGTTGCATGACCGCGCAACTGTCATTCAAAGTGTGACAGTGCTGAAAGCTGAAAAATGGCCTGGGCAGGAAGGGGATGAAAGTGCCCAGTATTGAAGTGGTTAAAGTAATTTGGACTCCTTTACCATGCTCTGGGTTACTAACTAATCAAGGCTACAAATGGCCAAACAAGATCCCAAATATTAAAAAAAAAAAAAAAGTCTTGACTCCTCAGCCACTCAAGGTTTAAAAATCATGTTCAACTATCTTATTGGTATACTGAAAACAAACAGCAGCCGAGTTTTGCTTTATGCTTTCATGACATTAGATAATCTGTGCTGGATCTGAATATAAATGTATCCTTATAGCATCACTACTTACCATCAAATGTTTAACTCCACTCAAATCTGAAGGAGATTCCTGCAGACAAAAAGAAATACCTCTATGAGTAGATTGTGTTCTGTAAGCATGGTTATCAGATGTATTACAAACATTCCAATAAAGCACATTCCAGCGTTATCTAATACTCAGTCCCAAGAGTTACAAAACACAGCCATTTTAACTGCCTGGCAGGATTTAAGGGTCTCCTACCTTAATGTTTACATGAATCTAGATTGAGGAATCATACATGCAGTTGAGTTAACAAAAAGGAAAGGAGTAGTCTATCTTGTTTAAAAAAAATAGCTGTAAAATGTCAGTATTAAAATAGCAATAAACTAGAATACTTCATGTTAAGGTGGATCTATTCATTCAATTCACACTTTCCATGAATCAATACATATCAACATTACCAGATCACATTACTATTTGCGTGAAAATTACACCTTCCTTGTCCTTAATAAAATAACTGCTGAATCCAAGGTTCCACATGTGACTAAAAGCCTATGTCCACCAGGAACAATGTAGGTGTCATTAGAGACTGCAGGGAGCTTATTGATTTCAGAAAGGTTCACCTAACAGACTCACAGCAAGATAAGCAAAGACACAACCAAGGATGCAGCACTACTAAGGCAAGTCATAGCTGTTGCGATTTTCAATGGGTTGCAGGAATGAAAATTGTTTGATTCCCCCCGTCAGCACTGACTGGGAATCCCTCCCATGGAGCCATTGTGTATCATGTATTATTATTGGGCATGGAAAGCAGTCCCTGCCAGGAGAATACAGTGACTATGTAAAAATCCAACATGCTGGTTCTACCCAAGTCGATCGATGGATAGACTTGGGTACAATCAGCCTGCCCATAGATAATTTGAATCACCTATGTCCGGCTTAAAGCAGTTGTAAACCCCCCAAAGCTGTTTTTACCTACAGGTAAGCTTATAATAAGGAGGCTTACCTGTAGGTAAAATTAATATCTCCTAAACCTGCATGGTTTAGGACAGTGGTTCTCAACTCCTGTCCTCAGGACCCACCAACAGGCCATATTTTAAGTATTATCTTGGGGAGATGCAGACTCTGTAATGCATTTCAGTTATCCTGCAAACCTGGTCTGTTAGTGGGTCCCGAGGATAGGAGTTGAGAATCACTGGTTTAGGACATATTCACCCTGCATGCAGCCACCGATGTCAGTGGCACATGAGATCTGATGATCCGGCAGAGGTAGGGTTGCCACATCATCCCTTTAATCCAGGACACATATTAATTACACAGGTTTTGTGGCTGATTAAGGTGGTAATTAAACTCACTTGGTGCCTCAGCTGCATTAAATTAGCCTCAGAATCTGCGCAATTCATATGTGTCCTGGATTAAAGGGATGATGTGGCAACCCTAGGCAGAGGTTGCCGGAAAATCGGAGCTGGCTGCCGGAACGAAGAACTCACCCGCGCATGCGCAAGAGTGACGTCACGCGGCTCCGGCCCCTCACAGCGCCGGAGCCGTGTACCCAGAAGAAAAAGAGGACCATCATGTCAGTGTCCTTAGCGCAGACCGACTCAGGCATAGGGGGCCTCGTTCTAAGGAAAGTGTTTCATAATGTGCTAGAATGCGATGCATACTAGCACATTATGCTATTGTCTTGCAGGCTATTTTTTCCCCCTTTACTACCGCTTTAAGCATGAACCAGCTATATTGGATTTCAGAGGGTGACAGATAAGAATGGAACCTGGTGATGATACCACTTGGGATGTCACAAGAGGTTTTTAGACCCCTTTCACATTGAGGCAGTTTTCAGACGTTTTAGCGCTAGAAATAGTGCCTGCAAAGCGCCTGAAAACTGTCTCCCATTCACTTCAATGAGTGCTTTCACACTCAAGCGGTGCGCTTGCGGGACAGTAAAAAAAGTCTTGCAAGCAGCATCTTTGTGGCGTGTTGGGAGCGCTGCATATAGAGCTCCCAAAATGCCCCTGCTCATTGAAATGAATGGGCAGTGCTTTAAACGCTCTTCGGAAGCACCGCAAAATGAGTCGTTTTTGTGGACCGCTAGCACCTGAAAACCGGTGCTGCTAAAACGCCACTAGAGCACAACAAAAACAACCAGCGCTTTAGCGCAGTTTTAGTGATGCCTCAGTGTGAAAGGAGTCTTAGTAAAACTTTAACCACTTGCCAACCGTGTAATGTAAATACACGGCTGCAAGGTGGATCCATTATTCTGGGAGGGCGTACTATAACGCCCTCCCAAAATCGCGTGACCGCCGGGTCTGTGAGACCTGGCGCATCACGGATCACGACTAAATGGCCGCTCGCAGTGGGCGTTTACCACGTGATCGCTCATTAAAATGACGGAGCGATCACATGTAAACAAGCCGGCGGATATCTGGCTTATCTCTCCCCTCTTTGCACCGATCGGTGCAGTGTGAGAGGAGAGGGGGAGAGAGGAGATGCAGCGGTGCTGTGGGCAGGATCTGAAGAGCCCACAGCACTGCTATGTGCCAGTCTGCCCATCCATACCCTGTACCCATCCATCCATCCAGCCTCACCCAACCAGCCTTATCCATGCTCACCCATCCAGCCTCATCCGTGCTCACCCATCCAGCTCATCCGTGCTCACCCATCCAGCCTCATCCGTGTTTACGCATGCATCCCTGTTCACCCATGCTCACCCATGCATCCGTGCTCACCCATGCATCCGTGCTCACCCATCCAGCCTCATCCGTGCTCACCGATGCATTCGTGTTCACCCATGCATCTGTGTTCACCCATGCATCCGTGCTCACCCATGCAGCCATGTTCACCCATGCATCCATGCTCACCCATCAAGCCGTGTTCACCCATGCATCCATGCTCACCCATCCAGCTGCGTTCACCCATCCAGCCTCATCTGTGTTCACCCACGCATCCGTGTTCACCCATGCATCCGTGTTCACCCATGCATCTGTGTTCACCCATCCAGCTGTGTTTACCCATGCATCCCTGCTCACCCATGCATCACTGCTCACCCATCCAGCCTTATCCGTGCTCACCCATGGATCCGTGCTCACCCATGCATCCGTGCTCACCCATCCATGCGTGCTCACCAATCCATCCATGCTCACCCATGCATTCGTGCTCAGTCATGCATCCGTGCTCAGCCATGCATCTGTGCTCACCCATGCATGCCTGCTCACCTATGCATCCATGCTCACCCATGCATCCGTGCTCAGCCATGCATCCGTGCTCACCTATCCATGCATGCTCACTTATGCATCCGTGCTCACCCATCAATGCATGCTCACCCATGCATCCGTGCTCAGCCATCCATCCATGCTCAATCATCCCCATCCATGACTCATCCACCCCCATCCGTGCTCATTTATGCCTCATTCATGCTCATCCATACCACATCAGTTCTCATCCGTGACACATCCATGCCACTAAAGTGCCCATCCGTGCCACTATATCGCCCATCAGTGCCACTACAGTGCCTCACAATAGTGTAATAGGTAGTCAAATTAGATTTGAAATGTATGCCCTTAGAACGCCTGACGGTGCTCCCTACATGTTGGGCCTCTGTATGTGGCCAGGCTTTGTAAAAGTCTCACAAGTGGTGTCGCCATACTCAGGAGGAGGAGAAGAATGTGTTTTAGGGTGTAATTTGTGCTGTATGTGAGAAATAACCTGTTAATATGACAATTTTGTGAAAAAGAATGTCATTTTGCAAAGAATTGTGGGAAAAAAATACAACTTTAAAAAACTTGCCATGCCTCTTACTAAATACCTTTGACCGTCTACTTTCCAAAAAGGGGTCATTTGGGGGGTATTTGTACTTTCTTGGCTTGTTAGGGTCTCAAGAAATGAGATAGGCCATCAGTACATCAGGTGTGATCAATTTTCAGTGATTGGCACCATAGATTGTAGACTCTATAACTTTCACATAGACCAAATAATATACACTAATTTGGATTATTTTTACCGAAGATATGTAGCAGTATAAATTTTGGCCAAAATTTATGAAGAAAAATTACTAATTTGCAAATTTTATAACAGAAACAAAGAAAAATTCATTCTTTTACAAAATTTTCGGTCTTTTTCCATTTATAGCGCAAAAAATAAAAACCGCAATGGTGATTAAATACCACCAAAAGAAAGCTCTATTTGTGTAAAAAAAGGACAAAAATTTCATATGGGTACAGTGTAGTATGATTGAGTAATTGTCATTCAAAATGTGGGAGCACTGAAAGATGAAAATTGGTCTGGTTAGGAAGGGGGTTTAAGTGCCCAGTGGGCAAGTGGTTAAACACTAAAATGATTTTTAACTAGTGGTTGTGAATTTTAATACTTTTTTAACACTTTCCACACCTGAGCCTATTGATGAATGGGAAACAGGTCAAAAAGACCTTGGCACCAAAATCTCCCATACCACTATAGGGTTGGTTTACTAAAGGCAAATAGGCTGTTCACTTTGCAAGGAAATTTTCATATGTCTTGGTGAATGAGCTGAAGCTCTGCTGACTTCTATCATCCAATCATGTGCAAGCAAAGTACAGATTTTTTATTTTACTTATATTTGATTCTGTATTCTTTGCAAAGTGAATTTTCATCACATACACTAAGCTAAAGAAAAAATCCATTGCAAAGTGGAAATTCCCTTGCAAAATAAACAACCTATTTTCCTTTAGTAAATCAACACCACCCACATGTCTGGTGTGCCAGATCAATTTATTATTATGATTTATGTACAAAACTGCTAAATAAAATACTAAAATGCATTTATTTGATAATTTAGTCAGGCATATGTGCCATAGTTAGATGACTCTGATGCTTATAAATAAGGCAAATAATAAAGTAAGCATTTTTTACATTAACAGACATTGTTGAAGTTATTCTATACAGATTTACGTGGCAAAGATCCTTTATAAATGCAGGGAGAAATGTCCTGGCATATGTGCTGTGAATATTACATTTGATGCATTATAAATATTCCCCTGTGCTTCATCGTCTAGTACAAAAGTACATATTAAAACAGTACAAACTGTAATACAGATAATTCAATGTGTGCATAAAATTGCAATAAATTCATAAATTCTCTCTCAAGCACATAAATACAAACAAAATAGACCATAAAGTCCCCTGTTTTTAAGTTTACTTCAAAATATATCTTTTGTAAAGCTGTAATTCTCACCTCTCTGTCATGTTCTTTGTGCAGGCAGTAGCTAGTGCTCAATACACATTCTGGACAACATTTGCCCTCAAAATGGGCTAATTCTTCACCCTGATAAAGAAAGGCAGATTATTGTAGTATGAAGAATGTACTTTTGCTGAGGTAATGCTATTCGCTGTGTAAAGAGCGGTTAAATTGTGCAATGTAAAGATTTCACTCTACTCATCTTAAGGAGAATTGTCTGGAGGACTCTCCATGAAAAATGAGCAAATTCAGCATATTAGCACCAAGCCAATTCTCCACAAACATAAAGGTGTTTTTTTACGTAACATAAACACAAATGGTGCTGGCTTTATAATAAGCAGAAGGAAATAAAGTACAGTGTGTGCATGAATAGATCACAAATAGAAAACGTACCTTAAAAAAAGGGAAAAACCCTGTGTAAGCTGCAATTTGGGGAGTAACAGAAGGCTCTCGCTCTGCCTTAAAGTGGGCTGCCTAGACCAGTGATGGCAAACCTTGACACCCCAGATGTTTTGCCCCAAAGCACCCATACTCCACATGTTGAGGGCACGCGGCCTGGTATGGTCCAGGAGGGGGGCTGCTCGCTCGCCCCCACCCCATTTCCTGGCCTGCCGGGCTGCATGCTCGGATAAGGGTTTGGTATGGATTTTGGGGGGACCCCACACTGTTTTTTCGGTGTGGGGGTTCCCCTTAAAATCCATACCAGACCAAAGGGCCTGGTATGCTCCTGGAGGGGGACCCCATGCCAGTTTTGGCGTGGAGTTCCCCTTCAAGATCCCCAGAGCACAAGGTGCCTGGCATTGTCGGGATCAAAGTCGGATCCCTGTTCACAGACAAATGGTCCGACTTTGACCCCATGTAGGACCGTAAATCGCACAGCAAAGTAGGATCAAAGTCGGACCTTTTTTTGTCGGATAGTGTGAACCCAGCCTAAAGCTCAACACAGGGTCAATTCTCCCGACCACTCCCAATCTCCCTTGCAGCATGCCAGGTATCTTAAAATATAAATAGATTAAAAAAAACACACATACACACTTTTTTTCCAGGTGCCCTCAGTTCACTGACATTACAGGTCCCCTAACACTCTTCTTCTTCCTGCAGTGGGCAGATCCTAAATGCTGCAGACAGCATTGGTGTGGCACTGATTTCTGTAGTATTCTCTTGTGAGTCCAAGGGTGAGGAGAAGTGCCTTGTCACCCCAGGCTCACAGGACGTGGGTTGAATAAGACTGGGCATCCAAACTTTAAGTTATATGTCTATGCCTTTTTACTGTCAGAGCATGCGTATGGTCAGTTTGCAATAACAGTTAATAAAAGGAAGGGGATTACAAAATTATTATAGGCCTAAAAAAACAAATCAAAAGCTACGCTGAAAATGGCTGTTCAACTAGGTGATGGAAGGTGATGTACAAAGCACCTGCAGCAAATTAAGTTTACTGGGAGTAGTGCAGGAATAATCCACCTTAAGAATGCTTGGTGGAGAACTGGGAGCAGAGCTACAGGCATAAATATACATTGTATCTACTTAACCAGTTCAGATCCACACTATAGCCGAAAGACGGCTACAGCGCGGATCTGAATTTCCCAGCGGACATCCATGGACATCCGCCCTTGTGCACGCTCCCGGCGCGCACTCACAGGCGGCTGCAGCGCGTGCGGCCGCCGCACAATGCGTGGGCGTGCCCGCGGGTCGGGCGGACTCGATGTCCACTCGTGACCCACGATCGTCTGTCAGAGCTGCGGAACGGGAACAGCCACTGTAAATGCGGCGGGTTCTCCGTTCTGTGAAGTGGGACATAGCAGATCTACTGATCCCTGTCACTGGGATCAGTTAGATCTGTTATGTCCCGGCCAGCCCCACCCCCACACAGTTAGAACACATACAGGGAATACAGTTAACCCCTTCAGTGCCCCCTGCAGGTTAACCCCCTTCCCTGCCAGTGACATTTATACAGTAATCAGTGGACATTTAAATTTCTG
The DNA here is from genome assembly GCA_018402905.1 of Glandirana rugosa. Taxonomy (NCBI): domain Eukaryota; kingdom Metazoa; phylum Chordata; class Amphibia; order Anura; family Ranidae; genus Glandirana; species Glandirana rugosa. The sequence continues at coordinate 641,219 of BLSH010487403.1, read as the reverse complement.
ATCGCTGTATAAATGTCATTGGTCCCAAAAAAGTGTCAAAAATGTCCGACATGTCCGCCCCAATATCAAAGTCCCGATAAAAATCGCAGATCGCCATTACTAGAAAAAACTAAAAATAAAAATGCCATAAATCAATTCCCATAGTTTGTAGACGCGATAACTTTTGCGCAAACCAATCAATAGACGCTGGTTGCGATTTTTTTTTTACCAAAAATATGTAGAAGAATATATATCGGCCTAACCCAATGAATCATTTTTTTTTTTATTTTTATTTTTTTTGGATTTGTATAGTATAGTAAAAAGTAAAAAATATTGTTCTTTTTTCAAAATCGTCCCTCTTTGTTTGTTTATAGCGCAAAAAATAAAAACCGCAGAGGTGATCAAATACCGTCAAAAGAAAGGTCTGTTTGTGGGAAAAAAATGATAAAAATGTTGTTTGGGTACAAAGTCGCACGGCGTTCAAAATTGTCATTCAAAATACGACAGTGCTGAAAGCCGAAAATTGGTCTGGGCAGGAGGGGGGTTTAAGTGCCCAGTAAGCAAATGGTTAATGTACCAACAAGATGAAACAAAATCTATATAATAGCTTTCAAACTCTTTTTAATAATATAAATTCAATTCCCAAGTCATTAGTAAAGCATTGGTGGTTTTATTTATTTATTTTTTTTTTGTCTGAGTGATTTTTGACCAGGTAGCAGCCTTTTATAACTTTACCCCCTTATCATTTCCCTTCTACTTATAACTGTAGTTAGAGTGGACCTTCACCTACAAATAGTACTTCCTCTCTAATGATTTCCTTACCTTCTCTCTTTACACATTTGGGTTTTCTTTTTAACATGAAAGTTAATGCACTTCCTGAATACTTAACTCGGTGAGGATGACTTGTCCAGCCCCCTGCTGCCTCCTCGGATGTCTATATCATGTGTCAGGAGGCAGTATTACTGTGTACTGGCAGAGAACCGCGGTGGTCTGTGCACGCGTGGTCGGGAGACCTGCCAGAGACCTGCAGTGTGTCTGCACATATGTGGGATCTTGCTTCACAATGGCGATGTAGGAGCAGAGTGGCAAAGAAAAAATTTGGGCTGGAAGGAAGACAATGCTGGGCTCCTTAGAGCAGTAACTTTTTATTTACTTTTTTTATTTTGTTTTCATTTGCATACAGGGACAATTATCAGGGATTAGAAGCAAAATTTTAACAAGGTTGTCTTTTAAGTTTCAGTGATGAAAAAAAGGCCATGCATACAGGCCCAGATATGTGAAAAAGCAGCATAGGTTAGACTAGAGCCTTAAACCTAGTACACACTGCTAGTTTTTTTTTCATTCAACCCAGAAAGCTGGATGAAAAAAATAGACAGCTCAGGCCGGAGCCACAGTACTAACAATCTGATGTTAGTATAGCGATCTCCCCTGCAGTGCTATTGTGTTCTGACAGTGGGACGGCCCACCCACCGGAACACTCCAGTCAGCGCTTTCAGACATTGGCGACGGTGGGCAGACCTTTTTCAGCCATGCCCCTTTGAACGGCTGTCTTTCGTCGGACCAGCTGCAGTACACAATGGTCAAATGTCGGCCGGTTTCTATTGAAATGGCTGAAGCCTCCTGACATTTGGCCTGTGTGTACGGGACTTTAACCACTTCCCGCCCGGCGCATAAAGAAATGACGTCCGGGCGGGGGGTTCGTTATCCTGACTGGACGTATATTGACGTCATCAGGATAAGCCGCTGGCGCGCGCCCGCGGGGGCGCGCATCGCGGCGATCGTGCACGGCTCGTGTCCGCCGGACACGGGCCGTCACTGATCACGGTAAACAGCCAGTTAAATTGGCTGTTTACCGTATGATCGGCTGTGTATAAGACACAGCCGATCATAACATGCAGGCAAGCGGCAGCGCGCCGCAAGTGCATGCTGTGTGCGCGCGCCGGGAGGCGCGCCCACGTGATCGGGGGGGAGCGGGTGTCCCTTGGACACAGCGCTTTCCCGATCTGTAAACAGCCAATGAAATTGGCTGTTTACCATGTGACCAGCTGTGTCCATTCA
>BLSH010487403.1:535383-582159 GCA_018402905.1 Glandirana rugosa | reverse complement strand
GGGGTCACCTTTTGTCTACAATTTTTTCTTTTGATTTTCTCCGACATTGGGACAGAATACGATCGGTTTTAATTTTTTTTTTTACAAAACGGGAACCGTAACCGGGTACTCACAGTCAAACCTTTTATGTCTGGACTCAGAGTAAAAAATATGATATTACCGTCCTCCAAATCACGTGGTAGACGTAAGAGGACGACATAAGTCATCCACATTGATAGTGTTGTGGCATTAGAGGCTTACTACAAACTTCGATCACTCCTTTATTATAGATGTATTTTGTCTATACAACTTAACCAGTTAGGATGCAGTGTTGCATGACTGAGTAATTGTCATTCAAAGTGTGAGAGCGCTGAAAGCTGAAAATCGGTCTGGTTGTTAAGGGGGTTTAAGTGCCCAGTTGTCAAGTGGTTAAAGTCACGGAAAGGGTTAAAGGATTGACCAATTCAACATATCTGTTTTATGTAGATATTATTTCCTCACTAGCTTCAAACATCATTCGGAGATTACGGTGTTGTGATAGTTACACCTACTGAATACAGCAGGAGAATGCAGATGGTGCACTAAACCTCCTGCCATTATAGTATAAAAAATGAGACTCAGGTCTGTATTTTCCAAACTGACACTCATGGGCCAATGCCAAGGGCAAAACATTTTTTTTTTTAATTTTGGCTAGCATAAGACAGGGTTACAGCCTCTTTTAGTTTTCTTTTTTAACATCTGTTTTCCACTGGGGAGATTTCACTTCACGTCCTGCCCCATAGCCACAACAGGAAGTGAGAGGAAGTCCCTCCAAAGTAAGGGAAATCCCTGGTTGTCATCAAGGTCACGAGAACTACTAGTGTACTCATTAGAAGATTTCCCCGCTATTACTGTTCTGGTGACAATCCATAATTTTTTTATTTTCTATTACAATCACTCTCTGTGATAACCGTCACCAGGACAAATAGAGAGGGTGAATCTATAGGTGTTCTAATCCATCTCAATTACATCCAAAACTAAAAAAGGTTTGCTTTTAATTATACTTTAAGCAAAAGTACAAGAGATGTTCAAAGGAACCCTAAAGGCAATGGGAAACCGTTTCTCTTCTCTCTAGTTTGCACGAGGGGTGTCCCAAGTGTTCACGGCCTGACGTGGAAGGAGTGACCACATAGACATGAAACTTTGTCACTGCATCAAGCCATTCTTCCAGATGTTCGGCACTGAATATGGTGTCTTTGCGCAATGTTGTCAATTCCTGTAATTGAGTTGAAGATGGAGCAAGTGAAGATTTGTGTGGTCATCAAATATTTGCCTCGGAACTCCTGCAGGTATCTACAAGGATATTCTTGAAACGCTGGGGAAGGATACTCCATTCTACAGCACTGTTAATAAGTGGGAATGGGATATCCTTAAAGATGATTCCCGCCCTGGCACAGCTATGGATGTGACCAAACAGAAAACATTAAAGTGTTTGTTAAGCCACTTTATAAAAAGTTTCCATGCACTCTGTATTATAACAAGAAGTTGCCCTGTGTCTGTGTTATAACATATATATACTTCTCTGTATAGATAACACATCTTCTTACTAGGGTCAGTTGTCGTTTTTGTGCTTTTCTCTCTCAGCTCAGAATTCCTGAGCGTGGGGCTGAGCACTGCTGCTGACGTCAGCTAGGGAGAGAGAGCGTGCTGTGTTATCTATATAGTAGGGCCAAAACAACGAATCAATTAATCGACAACTAATCGGTTATTAAAATAGTTGTCAACTATTTTCATAATCGATTAATCGGCCAGCTGATTAGTTGGCCTGTGTACAGAATGCATTATTTGTTTACATATCAGGAAATACAGCGCAGCACACATACAACTCAGTACACCGTCCATACATGTCAGAAGACACAGTGCAGCACACATACAGCTCAGTACACTGTCCGTAAATGTCAGTAAGTGCCTGAGAACTTGCGAATGTGTGAGGAGCAATGCATCATGGGACATGTAGTCATGGGCAGGAAGTGAGAGGTTCCAAAGGTAGAAGTTTTTTTTTACCTTGCTATAGGGTCTTTCTATACTATACTTTGCAGCTTGATATTGGGGCACTCTGAAGGCAGGAGGAGCCAGAAGTGTTGACCCCAGAAGAGGGGAATCGGGGCTGCTCTGTGCAAAACCATTACACAGAGCAGGTAAGTATAGCATGTTTGTTATTTTAAAAAAAATATTTTAAAGACACTGTGCAGGAAGATCAGCATCTGAACCCAGAGAAGGTGGAGGCTGATAGACTGGAGGTAATAGAAGGCATTGCAATTACATTTAAAGTAAACTTTTACCGGTATTGTGCACTTATATCTAAAATGATCATATCCAGGAAAAAAAAAGTCTCATCTTTTAGCACTCCCTTCCACCCTTCACATAACTTCGTGTCCAACTCCTAGGTAAAATACCCATATATCCTACTTCTGGGTGTATTTATTATCATATATGCTTCTGTCTGTTATTCTCAGAGTGGATTAGAGATTTTGCTCCCCAACCATACAGTTGGTTATTTATATTTACTACTGCATATAGATATTTAAGACAAAATTGCCTTTTTTTTCTTTTAAAACTTTAAATATTCACTAAATTTTATACCATATTTTTTTGTAAGGTTATTATCCGATTAATCAAAACAATAATCGACCAACTAATCGATTATGAAAATAATCGTTAGTTGCATCCCTACTATATAGATAAGAATATTTCTGATATAACACGGACACAGGGAACTTCTTCTTCTAAGACCTCATGCACACAGGACATTTTTGGCTGTTTTACAGCAGCTGTTTTCAGCTGCAGACATTTTTTTCTACAGTCAATAAACCCTCCATCATATTATCCTATGTGTTCATGCACACATAGGCTGTTATCAACTGTTTTTAGCAGTGACGTTTTTGAGCTGTAAAAAAAACCCAAGACCAGTGGGTTCTGAGAGACGTTTTTCAGCTGTAAAAATGTTCAAACGCTCAAAAATACGCAAAAACACGGCTAAACATTGATCCCCATTGTTTTTGGACGTTTTAGATCAATTGAGGGAAAAAAAATGCTGGCCCTTTAAAAACGCAAAAAAAGTGCAAAAACGCCGGTAATATAACGCTAATAATAGCTGAAAAAAAATCACTGATAAGCTACTGATGTTTTTTGGACTTTTTTTTAATGTCCTTCTGTGAATGAAGCCTAATACAGAGGGATAGGAGCTTTTAGAGTTAATTATGAAAGCAGAGAGGAGAAGCTACGAGAGGAAGAGGGAGGGGGGAGATGAAGACAGGCACACAGGTGATAGGAGAGCTGGGAGTGACACAGCCTGCATAGACTACGAGCTCTCAGGATAAACAGTTTACAAGGGGAGTCAGCACTCAGGAAGGAAGTCATGACCTGGCATTATCAAACAGATATTTTAGGGGATACAGAGGGATAATTTAAAAAGCAAAAGCACCATGTTGCTAATTGCACATTAAAGAGACAGGAGCAGCATTTTTTTTTTGGGTTAACCGGTTCCCGACCAGTTCACGTACACTTACTGCTGCAGAGTGGCAGCGTCCCATGAATCACCGTTTATAAATGGTGGTTTGAGCATGCACTGTAGCGGGCGGGAGCGCGCCAGCGGTGGCGCGCTCTCGTGCCCGCCGCACTCTGCAGGAGTGTGGCTGCGGCTCAGATGGACTCAATCTCTTCCGGCAAGCCGCGATTGCCTAGCAGAGAGGAAGTACGGGGCACTGCCTTGTTTACATGGGCGGTTCCCCGTTCTTCCTCTCTGCTGTCAGGCGGCATGTACGAGATCTACTGATCCCTGTCATTGTGATCAGTTAGATCTCTCATGCCCCTGGCAGCCCAGCCCCCTCACAGTTAGAACACACACAGGGAACACATTTAACCCCTAAATCACCCCCTGCAGGTTAACCCCTTCACTGTCAATGACATTTACACAGTAGTAATCAGTGGATATTTAAATTTCTGTTCGCTGGTCATTGGTCCCAAAAAAGTGTCAAAAATGTCCGACATGTCCGGCCCAATATCACAGTCCTGATAAAAATCACAGATCGCCACCATTGCTAGTGAAAAAAAATTGTAAAAACGCCAGAAATAAATTCTCATGGTTTGTAAATGCGGCAACTTTTGCGCAAACCAATCAATAAACGCCGATTGTGATTTTTTTTTATACCAAAAATATGAGGAAGAATATACATCGGCCAAAACCGATGAATACATTTTTTTTTAATATTTTTTTTGGATATGTATTTTAGCAAAAAGTAAGAAATATTGTTTTTTTTGCAAAATTTCCGCTCTTTTTTTGTTTATAGCGGTGATCAGAAATGACACAGAGGTGATCAAATACCACCAAAAAAAGCTCTATTTGTGGGGAAAAAAAGGATGCAAATTTAATTTGGATATAACATTGCACGACCGCGCAACTGTCAGTTAAAGATACGCAGTGCCGAATCGCAAAAAGTGGTCCTGACGTGGGAAATCCTTCCGGGGCTGAAGTGGTTAACAAACACTTTAAGCATGTGCACGATGAGGTAATGGTAGATTGCCAAGTTGACAATCCGGACAATTGCTAAGGTGACAGATAGAACAAAAACCGCAGTTCAGTACATCTACACCTAAAATCTTGATATGTACAAGGTTTCTGCCCAATGGGTCCCACAATTGCTGACACCTGATCAAAAATGCACAAAACTCACAACATCCAGGGATAATCTGTAGCTGTTTAGGAGAGATCTAGGGAACTATTGTGCTAGATTTGTGACTGTGGATAAAATTTAGATCCACCACTTCTAACCTAAGAGCAAATCTCAGCTGAAACAGTAGAAACACACCTTCTCCCCTACACGGAAGAAGGCTCCGAGTTTTACATCCGAAGTCAAAGTGATGGCAACAGTCTTCTTGAATTCTGAGGGTGCGCTGCTCATCAATTACTTTTTGAAAGGACAGACTATAACTGGCAACTACTATGCAACCTTAATTCATCCTCTGCATGCTGCCATCAAAGTGAAAAGTTGTGGTATGCTCTAGAAGTCTTGTTCCATCAGGACAATATGCCTCCACACTGATCTGCTTTGGCAATGGCTGCCATTCCTCTTGCTTTTCTCTAGTTACCCTTCCACCACAGTCTTCAGATCTCACACTATCAGACTACCACCTATTCCCAAAACTGAAAAAGGAACTGTCGGGTGTTTGTTTCGCCAGTGATGATCACTACTTTTTTGGATGACTGCAATTTTTTTTTCTACATGGATCAGAGCACTGAAGCACAGGAGCATGTAAACCTGCTTGGTAAAGTATGAGTTAAAAATGTATGAGTTAAAGTGATAGGCCTTGTTCACATGGGTGTACTGAAGTGTTTACTCATATGAGGGCCATGTTTGACATCCATGCCAGTGGGGTTTTGTGTCTCTGAACACAGACAGCGTGAGTTATGGGACACGCATAAGCACCCACACGAATGTCAAATTACAACTCAATTAATACTGGTGGTCAGGGAAAAGACAAGGAGGGGAGGGCAGTGGGGGCTGCAGAGGGGAAGCTACCCTGGGTGCAATGTGGGAGAGGGCGCCTTTTTCCGAGCATGCAGAGTAACCTCTCCACCACTCTATGCCCAACCTCTGTTGCCACTAAAGCCTCCTAAAAACTGAGCTGAAGCTGTGGCCGAACCTACTGCCTGCTTCCAGAAAGGAGAAACGTGATCTCTCCCAGGCTTGGGTTCCTGTCAGCCCCTTCCCCATCCCCCCTGGATCGGGGCTTAAGAGCAGCAGCATGGGGGGGGGGGGGGGGAGCAAGCAAAACAACATTTCACTGCAGCCTCGATCATTGCTTGCCATCCATCAGTTACCTGAGCTCTCCCCAGGGCGGAGTGAAGAAGTTAGAAGATGAATGTCAAGACTACATTCTTCACCTGTGATTCTCAACTGTTCTGCCTTCTACACTGTACAAATCTGTGCTGTAAACCTGCCCTACGTCACAGCAGGGCAGGTATAGTGAAAGTGAAAGTAAAATTCTTGAATATGTTAGGAATATACTGGAACTTTTCAGGCGCTACATAGGTGTACTGTATTCCACAAAATCAATCTTTAAAGCGGTTGTCTCCACTACAAAAAAAGAAAAAAAAACACCTGCAAGGCAAAGGCATAATGAGTCAGTATGCCCCGCATGGAGGAGCTGCAGAGATCCACAGCTGAGGTGGGAGAATCTGTCCACAGGACAACTATTAGTCAGCACTCCACAAATATGCCCTTTATGAGTGGCAAGAAGAAAGCCATTGTTGAAAGAAAGCTATAAGAAGTCCCGTTTGCAGTTTGGGAGAAGCCATGTGAGGGACACAGCAAACATGTGGAAGAAGGTGCTCTGGTCAAATGAGACCACAAAGTATTGATTTTTAAGGGGGGCTGAATACAAATGCACACCACACATTTCAGATATTTATTTGTAAAAAAAATATGAAAACCATTTATCATTTTCCTTCCACTTCACAATTATGTGCCACTTTGAGTTGGTCTATCACATAAAATCCCAATAAAATACATTTACGTTTTTGGTTGTAACATGACAAAACGCGGAAAATTTCTAGGGGTATCAATACTTTTTCAAGGCAATGTATGTGAGTGTTCGAAGTACAGTATGTTTGTATATATATTCAGGTGTGAAATGCCTCACAGGGGTACTGCTGTGCACTAGGGTGTATGTAGTCATCTCTGCACTTTGTAGTTTACCCACTCTTAACTCCTGCACATTGTATGTTACATGCACTTTACCCTCAAAATCTGTTATCTTGCACTCTGTATATTATTTTGCAACCCTCCCGACCCTTGCATTTTGTAATTTATACAATCCTGACCTCTGCACCCTATACATAAGTATAAGGCCTCATACACAGGGGCGTTTTTTAACGCCACGTTTTTGGGCATTTTTTACAGCTCTGCATGTTATTCCATGGCCCCCTAAAAACGCTGACATTTTTGAGCAGTAGAGGGCGTCGGCGTTAGTGAGCTGTAACTAGAATGAGGGACCAGAGGGTTCCGAGGCTGTAGCGTTTTGGCGTTTTTGACACTAAACTGACAAAACCCTCACTAACGCCGTTAACCGGTGTTTTTGACGCTAGTGTTTTCAGGTTAAAAAATAGCAGACAATTTTTTTTTTTTTAAAAACCGCCTATTGAAGCCGATGCTCACTAACGCTCATTAACGCCGATGCAAAACGCAGAAAAAAAACACGCAGATTTTTCCCTGACGTTGGGCACGACGTTTTGTTAATTTTTTTTCATATGCCCGTGTGTATGAGGCCTAATTATCAGGTGTAGTCAGGTGTGGGTAATATAATTGGACATGCTCAATGGGGGTGGGGGCACAGTTTGGCATGTTTGCTCTGGGTACTGTGCAGGCACTGCTGGTGGCACTGCCTACACGTAGATGCACAGAACTCTTGTGCATCCCATGCGAGCTAACACGGCACAAATCAATATAGTCTATAGGACTACTGCCAGCAGCCTCCGGTCAACTTCTTTTTCCCTAAAAATGAGGGATAGAACAGAACAGTAACCAATTCTAGTACTGCAAATACTTGAATCTCATCAATATCTTTTTCATATACTCTAACATGTTTTCTATTCTTTTAAGGTTAAACTAAAAAGTTAAAAAAAAGACAACAGTGTGCTAAAAGTACAGGGTTAAAAAATTCATCAGCAGTATTGGGTAGTGCTGGTTGGTAGTAATTAACAATGGCCTTTACTTCTCCAGCACGAATTGTGTGTTATGCCTCCATGATAAGAGAGGAGGTGACGTTTACAGTCACCTTACCCTTTCATTAAATTGGATACACTTTTCTTGACAGAAGGATTAATGGTCCTTATGCTAGGCCTTCCGAAAGCTGCTGCATACAGACCTTAGCAGCATGAGGATAACATTCACAGCAGTGATTAGGGCTGTTTCCATGACCTGCATGACAACCTCTGCAGCACTGTGCCAAGTTCCCAGCCTCACAGCTTCTGGGGCAAAGTGTTCATCTAAAGGTAGGTCATGTGGAAATAATAACTCTAACCTGCACGACCTTATATCTGTGAGAGATAAACAATGATGCCTCACTAATCTCTCATATATTTCAGAACTAGGCCTTTATAATAATCTATCTCTCTGGCTTTAATATAAATATCACCACAGGCTGGACAATAATGAGGAGTGAACGCAGCATGAAAGCAAATGATCTAACCTTTATCTGTGATGCAAGGTCTCAGGTTAAATATCAATTATAGAAACCTAATTATTAAAAGGAACAGCATATATGTGATATACAGTATAAAGGAGTCTAGTCAATTATTTTAACCACCTCCATGTCTAACACATATACAGTATGCGGCGTCCAAGAAAAGGGCATTAAACTTGGGCACCGCATATACAGTGCCTTGAAAAAGTATTCATTCCCATTGAAATGTTCCACATTTTGTCATGTTACAATGCCTTCACCGAGACATCACTGCACATGCGCCTGCTGATGTCAGCGGCGCTTGCAGTGAGAATATCTCCTAAACCGTACAGGTTTAGGAGATATTCTTTTTACCTACAGGTAAGCCTTATTATAGGCTTACCTGTAGGTAAAAATGCCATTTATGGGGATACAAGCGCTTTAAAGTGATACTAAAGGTTTGTCTTTTTTTTTTTTTTTAATAAGAAACATGTTATACTTACCTCCTCTGTGCAAGGGTTTTGCACAGAGTGCCCCAAACCAACTCTTCACAAGTGCCCCCACAGAGAGCCGCTTTCCATGGGGGTCCTGAGTCCTGCTGCTGGGTCCATTGCCACAGACAGAAGGACTTGGCCCTGCCCCCCCCCCATGTCACTGGATTTGATTGACAGCAGCAGGAGCCAATGGGCGCATCCAATTCGCATAGGTGTGAACCCAGCCTGATACAGGAGGTGTGTTACTGGCCAGATCACCAGGTGAAAACATAGGGAGGAAAGGCTAAAAAGACAAAACTGTATTACAATTTTTTGGGGGGTTTAATACCATTTGTATCCTCTGCCCAGTATGGGGAGCCCCACTGCAAGTGTGGATTGTCTATTTTAATTTAAAACTTTATAATGAAAAGAAATCCAGAGAAGACACTTGGGTCAGACAGGTCCACCTGTGGTAATTTAAGCTCAGTATAAATACAGCTGTTATGTGAAGCCCTCAGTGGTTTGTTAGAGAACCTTAGTGACCAAACAGCGTCATGAAGGCCAAGGAACACACCAGACAGGTCAGGGATAAAGATATGGAAAAGTTTAAAAGCAGGGTTAGGTCATAAAAAAATATCCCAAGCTGTGAACATCTCACGGTGCACTGTTCAATCCATCATCCGAAAATGGAAAGAGTATGCCACAATTGCAAACCTACCAAGATATGGCTGTCCACCTAAACTGACAGACTGGGCAAGGAGAGCATTCATCAGAGAAGCATACAAGAGGCCCATGGTAACTCTGGAGGAGCTGCAGAGACCCACAGCTCAGGAGGGAGAATCTGTTCACAGGACAACTATTAGTTGTGCATTCCAAAACCTGGCCTTTATGGAAGAGTGGCAAGAAGAAAGCCATTGTTGAAAGAAAGCCATAAAAAGTCCTATTTGCAGATTGCTAGAAGCCATGTGGAGGACACAGCAAACATGTGGAAGAAGATGCTCTGGTCAGATGAGACCAAAATTGAACTTTTTGGCCTAAAAGTAAAATGCTATGTGTGGCAGAAAACTAACACTGCAAATCACCTGGAACACACCATCCCCACCTTGAAACATGGTGGTGGCAGCATCATGTTGTGGGATGCGTTTCTTCAGCAGGGACAGGGAAGCTGGTCAGAGTTGATGAAAAGATGGATGGAGCCAAATACAGGGCAATCTTAGAAGAAAACCTGTTAGAGTCTGCAAAAGACTTGAGACTGGGGCGGAAGTTCACCTTCCAGTAGGACAACGACCCTAAACATACAGCCAGCGCTACAATGGAATGGTTTAGATCATTCATACGCATGTTCATGTGTTAGAAAGGCCCAGTCAAAGTCCAGACCTAAATTCAATTGAGAATCTGTGGCAAGACTTGAACATTGCTGTTCACAGACGCTCTCCATCCAATCTGACAGAGCTTGAGCTATTTTGCAAAGAAGAATGATCAAATATTTCACTCTATTGATGTGCAAAGCTGGTTGGAGCAAAACCAAAAAGACTTGCAGCTGTATTTGCAGCAAAAGGTTGTCCTACACGCCACACTTTTCACATTTATTTGTAAAAACTTTGAAAACCATTTATCATTTTCCTTCCACTTCATAATTAGGTGCCACTTTGTGTTGGTCTATCACATAAAATCCCAATAAAATGCATTTACGTTTTTGATTGTAACATGAAATATGTGGAAAATTTCAAAAGGTATGAATAATTTCTCAAGGCACTGTATGTGCACTAGTGTTTGTGCTGGAAGAGCGCTCACTTGCGCATTCCCAGCACAGAGGCCAGGCTGTTGGTGACAGCACTGGGTCTCTACTAACGATCGGGACATGATCGCTGTGATAGCCTCTGATTGCCTCACAGTGATCCTTCACTCTGTAGCCCAACAACTCTGTGTTGTTTTTGCTTTGTGAAGAGGAGAAACAACAGACTTTTCCTCTGGCGAGGAGAAGAGACATACTTTCTCCTCCCTAGTAGACACGCCTAAAAAAAAAAAAATCTGTCTTTTAACCACTTCAGCCCCGGAAGGATTTCACACTTTAGGACCAGAGCACTTTTTGCGATTCGGCACTGCGTCGCTTTAACTGGCAATTGCGCGGTCGTGCAAAGTTGTACCCAAACAAAATTTGCGTCCTTTTTTTTCCCACAAAAAGAGCTTTCTTTTGGAGGTATTTAATCACCGCTGCGTCATTTCTGATCGCCGCTATAAACAAAAGAAGAGCGACAATTTTGCAAAAAAACCCAAATTTCTTACTTTTTGCTAAAATACAAATCCAATAAAAAAAATATAAAAAAACATTTTTTTCAACGGTTTTGGCCGATTTATATTCTTCCTCATATTTGTAATAAAAAAAAATCACAATCGGCGTTTATTGATTGGTTTGCGCAAAAGTTGCCGCGTTTACAGGTGATGAGAATTAATTTCTGGGGTTTTTTTTTTTTTTTATTTTTTACTAGTAGTGGCGGCGATCTGCGATTTTTAGCGGTACTGCGATATCGCAGCGGACATGTCGGATCATTTTGACACTTTTTTGGGACCATTGGCATTTATACAGTGATCAGTGCTATAAAAATGCACTGATTACTGTGTAAATGCCATTGGCAGTGAAGGGGTTAACCTGCAGGGGGCGCTCTAAGGGTTAACTGTGTTCCCTGGGCGTGTTCTAACTGTGTGTGGGCTGCCCTGGCAGGGGAAGGGGAGTGATCACGGCTTCCATATAAAGGAAGGCTGTGATCACAGTCCTTCCCCCCCCCCTCACAGAACGGAGATCCGTGTTTACATACACGGACCTCCGTTCTTTCACTCCAGGGGGGCATCGCGAGTAGCCAACGGAGATCGAGTCCACCCCACCCGCTCCCTGCCCCCCCCGGAACACAGTGAGCGTGCGAGCGTGCCTCCGGCGGCGCGCGCGCGCTCACAGTGCTCGATCTGGAAGCCGCCGTCATATGACGGCGGTTTGCCTAGCAGAGCCATCTTGTCACGGTCAACCTGTGGTTGACGGTCGGCAAGTGGTTATATAAATATTAACTAGTTCAGGGCTTGATCTAGTGTACATATAGCTGTAAAAGAAAAAAAAGGAAAGAAGCATCACTGAAAATATAGAAAAATTATTAATTTAGTGTAGCGAGTGTTAAGGGTTGATTTACTAAAGCTGAAGAGTGCAAAAAACGATTTGCAGCTGTGCATGCTAGCCAATCAGCGTCAAACCTCAGCTTGTCCATGACAATAAGGCCCCATTCACACAGGGGCGACTGTCGCTCCGACTTGAGTAGCCTCAAGTCGCCCCAGGTCGCTTGACATCTGAAATCTCATTGAAATGAATGGGAGCCGTCTTAATGTACACTACTAAGTCGCTCCGACTTCAGAAAAAAGTTCCTGTGCGACTCAAGGCAAATTCTATCTGACTTGTGCCCATAGAAATTAATGGAAGTCGCCTCCAAGTCGGATCCCCATGTTAATGCAAGTGACTTTACAGTGAAAAGAATAGAATTTATGTTTGGGGCAAGCCCCTCCCTCCCTTATCTGATTGGCCACAGGCAAAGTCACCTGGCATAAGTCGTGTTGTAAGTCGTGCTGAAGTCGCGATGCAATTGCCTAGCAAATTCGCGCCAGGTCGGATCGCCCGTGTGAATTGGACCTAAAACCTTGAAGCTGACTGGTTTCTGGGTGGAGCTGCCCCCAAATTTTACACTTTAAAGCTTTAGTAAATCAACCCCTTAGTGTCAGTGTAGGTGCCCATGTTGGTGTCAGTGTCAAATATTTTTTTTTTACTATTTTGGCCCAGTTTTCCTTTCATAATAAAACAAAATCAGGAGATAGCCAATACTATTTACCGCCAATAAAAGCCCAATCTGCCCTGAAAAAGCAATGTATAATTTACCTGGATACACTAAGTAGTTGCAATGATGTGTACAGTTTTACTAACATGTCAAAGTTTTCAAAATTGGCTTTGGATGTTAAAGTGATTGGAAACACTATTTTTTTTTTAAATTTAAATTTAAATTAAAATTCCTGCCAGCGCACCTGGCTCCTCTTCTCCTTGGTATGCCACCGTATTAAGACATTTTCTATTGTGACACACCAACAAGCTCACGCCTGAGCCGCACTGCCCATATCTATAGACAAAGACAATGCAGCTCAGCCCTGTCTCCCTGCTCCTTTTGACTGACAGCAGTGGGAGCCAATAGCCAATGGGAGCCAATGAGAACCTCTGAGAGCCGCTCCAGACGGGCACAGCATTGGATCGAGTGAGGGCTTGTGTAAGTATAAGGGGGGTGAAGAGGGTAAACTTCTACCTAAACATGTTTTACCTTAATGCAAGGAATGCATTAAGGTAAAAAATGCTTAGGCTTTAGAACCACTTTAAGATTTGTTTGACGCTAATCATGAAGGGGTTAACATTTTTAATCCTTTTATTGAATCCTTCCACAGAGTCAAACAAGTTTTACGAAAATGTAAGACAACAGATCGACATGGTCTAATAAGGGAAGGTAGGTCAACTGAAAGGGGGGTAGGGGGAGGCAAAAAAGGGGAGGTAAGAAGAGGGGGAAGGATGGGCTGAGGTAAGGCCATGGAGCCCCCTGTTTCTGCCTAGTCTATACTCTCTGTGGATTATAAGCCATGGTGCTTATAGAGAGATAAGAACAGTCTTTCTTTTTTGGACAAATATGGCCAATTTGGAACAGAACCTGATCATGTAGGGAGCAGGTCCTAAAATGTTTCTGAATTTTATTTTAAAATCTTGGGGTGTATGTCCTTATTATTAGAAACATGCCTCCTATCAAATACCACATAGCAGAGTTTGTAAAACTTTGATAATAAAATATTTGGAAGTACACATATTTGAAGGACACTTGTTCGAAGCAAAGAACACATCTTATCCAATTATAAGTACCATAACTGAAGCTTCACTAAGTTCTCCTTCTGAAAAGCTGGAGACTTTTCAGGCTGGCATTTTATGCTGTGAAAATATGGAACACTCTGTTATTAGAGCTGGATCTAGCAGCTCTTCATATTTTTTTTTTGGATGAAAGTATGGCTTTTTTTAAAGCATATTAGTATTTTTTTTATTTTTAAATTATATTTTTGTCAAAAAGCACTTGAACCTTTTTTGTGGTTCTATGTTTTTGCTTCTATAGTACAAAAATAACTTTAAATAAGAACTAAGAAAATCTAGAACAAAATTTAGTTCATTACTAACAGACAGATCTAAAAATAGGTATTGCAAGCTATGCTTTCTATTCACAGCCCCTTTCAAATGAAAACAATCTTATATAAAATTTACAAATGATCATTTCATTTGCTATTGACAGTACAAACAATGCTTTGAGCATACCAGCTGTTTGCTTGAGATGTGCAGGTCTATTGATATCCTATATTTTGAAAGTGTCACTTCTGAAAACCGTTACTGACAAATGTGCGATTATTCAAATAGGCAAATGACAAAGGCTTCCGGAAACCAGAAGATGGAAAGCTGCTTGGTGAGCAATGAATGAGAAGGGACAAATAACCATTGTACAAGAAGATAACATCTGTGTGAAAAATATTTATTGCAATCATTTATTGTACTGGTTAATCTTGAAGAGCTCACACATTGAAGTGGGTCTAACTTAACAAGGCTGCATGAGTACATCCCAGACATGTCACAATATACAATAGCCAGTATAATTTAAAAAAAAAAATGAAAAAGAAAAAAAAAGAAATATGTGCCTGTTATTAAAAGTCTTTCTGCTTTAGGCCAGCAATTCTGTCTAGGTTGAGTTAAGTTTTAAAGGGTACCTGTCACCTGAATGAAGCCATTTAGTAGCATTTGTCTACACAGGGTTTGTAAGTGCTCAGCCCTTTTGATACTTTGAATATATGTATATTTGCACTTTGAGTTGCATACACCCGAATCGGTTATGTATTTAGTATATACGGTACATATATACGGTATATATACACATAACATATACATATATATATCTTTTTTTTGGGGGGGGGGGTGCTGCACATAATTTCAAATTCTAAAACTGTATATCTCCATTGCAAAATATGTAGGTAACAAATGCATTTTAAAATCTAGAAACCAGTCACTTTACATCCTCTTCCTGACAGAATGCTTGAGACTTACACTAGCATCAGTAATGTCTCATATCCTTTCTTTGCTGAGCACCTGCCTGGGGCTGTAATGTAAAATGCAGCACTCATGCTAATACAACTGTTTCATTCTTCCCTCCATAATTCATCTTGTGCAAATAACAAATCGCTAACAGATGTTGATATTTTTTTTTTAGAGTTGATGACATGATTCACCAACACACAGAGAATATATAACTAATTAAAAGCACAAGCTATATGTAGATTCTAGAAAATATCTTTATAGGGCACAAGTTTAGGATATTCAGGAAGAAAGGTATCTTGTATACTTTAACTGCTCTGCAAATCATGACATGGCTTTCTAATTATAACACTGAAATGATGATGTTCTTTTTTTACAAGCTCCCTTCCTCCCCCGGTTTATCCATTGACTATATTAGTAAAAACTAATGTAAGAATGTGCAATTAGAGCATCTGAGTTGTATTCACAAATACTATTTAACAGCACAGACCACCAAAAAAGAGAAAGAAGAGATATATTCATTATTCCTGGTTATAGTTTACATGATGTACCAACAAAGCACCTAGTTATACAGTTGAAACACACAGGTGGACAGAAATTACTAAGGTCATCCAGCCAAAATGTGTAAGCTTTTTTATCCTGTTGCCACCTTGTAGCAAGTGAACATCCATACACTGGGATGTTTTGGGTTGCAGGCGGCCTATTTTCGTTTACATTTTGTATGAGTAACTGGAAGACACTCGGAGCCGGAGCTGGAGCTTGAGCATTGATTGTTACTTTTTCTCATTACAGACAGAAAAGGAGGGTATAGCCCGACCCATGTCAGTGAGGCAGAGATCAAACAAACCAGTATATACAAGGACCCCCCTGATGGCAAAAAATAAATTCTTCATTGTTTGCCTTCTCTCTGCCCTTATTCTTCAGTGAGTCCCCCAAAAAAGGAAGTGGTGACATAGCAGGACCCTGTTTCAATTGGTTCAGGCAGGGAGAAAAAAAAACAAAAAAGCAGGAGAGAGAGATGGGAGCAGGCAGATAGGGAGGGGAATAGAGCAAACTGAGTTGTCGCCTTACCCCATAGCTGTCTGCTTACCCTTTGAGTCCAGCAATAGAGCAGAGCGTAGTGGGTTTGCAGATCAAAAAGTTTCCAGAGGGCTACTTTCATAGTTTTAGTGAGAAGAGTGTTAATGAGTAGAGTTTTAGTAAGTAGAATGACTGTTAATAGCACTTCATTAACAGGTGCGTGAGATGGAGGATGAAAGCTGCAGGGTCATTCCCCAAACATCATATGTCATTGAAGTTGGAGAAAACCTCTATCACTTGATTACAAAAGTCCTGCAACGCTGAACAAGACCAGGATATGTGTATCAAAGATCCTTTGTGTTGTTGACACCTCCAGCATAGGGGTGAGCACTGTGGAAAAATTTAGTAGAGTAGTATAAGGGGCTCTGTTCTAAGCGCAATAGAATCTTAAAACCTGTTTCTTGGATCCTGATGGAAATGGATGCACTGTGTGGAAATGGATTGCATTTGCTGTTTTGAAAAGGAGATCCCCAAGCCTACATTTCTCTTTTTGAATTTAGTGACAAGAGGTGGATAGAATAAATACAATAAGGAAAAAGTTATCATAATTTGTAAATTTTGGGGCTTGCTGCTGTCCCTTCTAACTCTACTGTTGTAGGCACTGGCCCACGAGTTTTGTGATATTAATAGCAGATCTTCATGGTATCAAAACTTTCAGGAAGCGTTAGGTTATAATCAAGAAAACTGATTTTTTTTCCTCTCTCCTCCTGGCGCTCTGATGGAAACATTTTAATTGAACTCATCTCAAATATATAAATGCTGAAATCAGATTCTGATGAATGCATGTAATTAAAATACAGTAAATGCACTTCCCTGAGGCAAGCACTGGATTTGACCAAAGAATAATTACAAATTTAAGAGGTAAATAAAAATGATTTATTAACTTCCAATGAAAACTTACACTATGGATTCATAAAAAGTTGCCACGGTGGAGTCAAAAAAGCACAATTTTCACATTTGGGAAGGCAAAGCTTTATTGGATTCACTTTTAACCTATGCTATAAAAAACTGCTGATGCATGTTGACACCTGTAAAGCACTGACTTCTCCTCTGCCAAAATCCCTGTGCTTGCCATCGACTGTATGCCTACATTTATGAATGATTACACATTAAGGCCAGGTTCACATATGTGCAGCCGCGGTTTCCAGCATGGGGTCAGGTGCGTTTCTGTTCACTGGTTCAGGTGCGATTCAGGTCCAAATTTGTGCCTGAATTTGCACCTGAACCGGCCTCAAAAATGCACATGACCTTTTTGGAATTCGCACCGCAGCCACCCCGAACATGTGTAAATCGTCTCCATTGAGAGCCGGTCACACTCGCATGTCATGCGAATTGGATGTGGTGAAAACTACATCCAATTTGCACATATGTGAACCCGGGCTAAAAGTGAGGTAGATAGCACACTGATAAGCCTGTAGCACTGTTGATAATCAAAGCTCAGCACTTCTTTTGAATATTTCCCTGACTATCATACTGACAAATGACTCAGGCTGCATTCACATCTCAGCATATTGAATCGATTTGCCCGCATTTGACAGCGCTGATATGTGAATGACACGGGATGCCTGTCGCCCAAAAATAGTTCAGAAGCTACTTTGGGGCAACATGCGTCCCACGATGCGCGTTGCCGCAATTGCAGCACGCTTTATTGCCAGACAATGGTAGCAGACCCGCACCACGTTTTGACATGTCATTCAAATGAATGGCATCTCCAATATGCGTCCCGCGTTTTACCATTCACATATCAGCGCTGTCAAATCGCAAGCAGATTCGCAGCAAATCTGCTCGTGACTCAATACGCTGAGATGTGAATGCAGCCTTAGCGCTTTCTGACTCACTGACTTGAAACTAGAATAGAGATTCAGAGATCTGCCTTCATGCTGTCTTTCCTTACCTGTATGCCTGAGAATAGTCATTATATTAAATTACTGATGCCAGAGACAGAATGATAACTAGCATTTTTAGCAGCAGGACAGCAGTGGCAGCCCCATATTTCTTGCAGTAGGATTACCTCTAAGGGTGAGTTAAAAAAAATGAAACATATACCCTGCAAAAGAGTTTATACTTGCTTGTCCCAGGGGAAAGACGCTAGCAGAATCTTCAATCTCTTTCACATGGGCGGACTCTGGCAGCGGATGCTGATCCCCGCTGAGCAGGCGGATGACAGGTCAGTGTCCACTCCGCTGATGCAGAGTGGACACTGATACAGCCTGCTTTCCTCTATGGGCAGTCAGATGTAAATGGACTGCCTGTCAGTTTACATCAAATGTCATCCAATCCAATGTGCCAGACGGATAGGGAACGGATCCTCCATCTGTCTGTTTTTGGCGGATAAGATCGGCTTTTGGGGAGTGTAAATGGACACATGTCCGTTTACATCCACTGCTCCATACTAGGCAATGGATGGTCCAATTGGGTGTGACTAAAAAACATGCCCGATCAGTCTGCTTGTGTGAAAGGGTCCTTCAGCATCCAACATACTTTGGGGTGTGTCCAACGCCTGTATACCCTGGCATGGGTTGTGGTTCCAGTACACTAGCCCCTACATCACTATAGGAGACAGCACAATATTGTGCTAGTAGATATGCAAGAGAGTGAAGATTCCAGGAAACCTGCGACTTAATAGGTAGGTAAAAAAAAAAAAAAAATTCTTGCAGTTTTTGATTTCATTTTTTCTAAATTTGTGACAGAGTTTCTTTAGGGCCTATGTTCATGACTTTTATTCATGTTAGATGGGTTTTGCATTCCCATAAAAGTCTATGGGTATGCAAAACCTGCTTTAAGAATGTCAAATGCAGGTCAAACGAAAGTTAAATGCAAGTCAAACGAACCTGTTAATGAATTCTAAATTATGTCAAAAGCTTCTCAAACTGATGTTAATAACACAAACCCAGAGCCCGACAACAAATAATATGAATGACAAGTTCTGCTAGTTAAGAGATCACAGACTTAACACTGGATATGCATCATGTGAGGTAATGATGAGACCCCAACTCATCCTTTCTACATATATCGTATGTCTGCAAATAGGGTGATTTTAAAAAGTTACACTTTCAGCAAGCATTAAAAAAAGGAAATAATCTTTAAAGCTGTAATGTGCAGGGCAAGTCGGGTCCCTTTTTACCCCTGCTGATCAAATCTTTGAGAAGGACTGTGCTGGCCATGTACTGACCATAGGTTCTCTATATAATAGCAAATATCAATATAATAATTATGTTAAAGTATACAATAGAAAAACAGCACTTACAGCATGTTCCTGTCCTTCATATTGACAAGCACCTTCTTTTCTTGAAGTACACTCTGGACAGCACTTATTTTGTTCTATTCGAAAGACTTCTCCCTAAATAACAACAAAAACTTACTTTCAGCTAGCTTTACAATGTATGCGCTGAAATAAAAGCGAAACAAACAGTCTTAGGGAAATAACTTTTTCATCTAAAGTGTTCTTGAAAGTAATAGAAGCAAGGCTGGTGTGCTGAATGCAGTTGCAAAAGTGCAAAGCATATAATATAATAAAATATAACGCAATACACAGTGCATTGTACGGTATACCTTGGAACATTTGTAAATCATTCTGAGCCAAGGGAATTAAAAATGCATTATCTCTTATGTCTTGTATATTTTTCCGTTCTTTCTACACCGAAATAATATATAACACATTTGGCTTTCAATTACTGCAGATAAAACAAATTTGAGTTTGATGCAGGTTGTAAAATCTAAAATTGCTCTGTGCAAAATTCACACCTTATAATTTCCCAGATGGCTCAGTCTTACAGGTAGAAAACTTTTTGTAACTGCTTAATTCTGTTTTTTTTCTGTACTACTGATTATTCAAACCCTTAATACATCTTTCACATAACATATAATAGCCTTTCCCATGCTTAATATAATTGTAATGGGATTCCTGAATGTTGGGGTGTGCTAAATGTAGCTTAAATTACTGTAAATGTTTTGCCAGGTATGAATGAATACACAAATATTAACTTTGCTAGAGCAGGGGTCCACAACCCCCAGGCAGCAGACTGGGGCCGGTCCCTAGCCTGCTAGGGGCCAGGCCATGTGGCGAGGGGGCAAGGCAACACAATCTCAACTGCCACCCTCCATGCCCCAGAAGGCACCTGCTTCCCTTCTCCCAGCACCACTACTCCTTTTCCTCTCTGTGGTCACAAACAATGAGAAGGGGAGGAGAGGTGAGCCAAAGGCAAGATCCCATAGAGCCCCCTTCCCAGGTGACAGGCAGCACCCCCAATACTACCCTCCCCAGATAACATCCCAACCCCCCCCCCACACGCACACACAGTCTGCGGTGCCAGGGGAGTTGGGGACCGATGAATGAGGGTAGTCCCAGAGGTTCCAGCACTGGAAGTTAGTAGTGTTTGTTCTCTCTTGCTGGCAAAATAGTGTTTGCTTGCATAGAGTGAGAGAAAAAGTATTTGATCCCCTGCTTATTTTGTACGTTTGCCCACTGACAAAAAAATCAGCTTATAATTTTAATGGTAGATTTATTTTAACAGTGAGAGACCGAATGACAACAAAAAATTCAGAAAAACGCATCTCAAAAAAGTTATACGTTGATTCTCATTTTAATGAGTGAAATAAGTATTTGACCTCTTCACAAAATATGACTTAGTACTTGGGGGCAAAGTCCTTGTTGACAATCACAGAGGTCAGACGTTTCTTGTAGTTGGCCACCAGGTTTGCACACATCTAAGGAGGGATTTTGTCCCACTCCTCTTTGCAGATCCTCTCCAAGTCATTAAGGTTTCGAGGCTGACATTTGGTAACTCGAACCTTCAGCTCCCTCCACATATTTTGTATGGGATTAAGGTCTGGAGACTGGCTAGGAAACTCCAGGACCTTAATGTGCTTCTTCTTGATCCACTCCTTTGTTGCCTTGTCCGTGTGTTTTGGGTCATTGTCATACTGGAATACCCATCTATGACCCATTTTCAATTCCCTGGCTGAGGGAAGGAGGTTCTCGCCCAAGATTTGACAGTACATGGCCCCGTCCATCGTCCCTTTGATGCAGTGAAATTGTCCTGTCCCCTTAGCAGAAAAACACCCCCAAAGCATAGTGTTTCCACCTCCACGTTTGACGGTGAGGATGGTGTTCTTGGGGTCATAGGCAGCATTCCTCCTCCAAACACAGCGAGTTGAGTTGATGGCAAAGAGCTCGATTTTGGTCTTACCTGATCACAACACTTTCACCCAGTTCTCCTCTGAATCATTCAGATGTTCATTAGCAAACTTCAGACAGGCATGTACATGTGCTTTCTTGAGCAGGGGGACCTTGCGGGCACTGCAGGATTTCAATCCTTCATGGCATAGTGTGCTACCAATTATTTTCTTGGTGACTATGGTCCCAGCTGCCTTGAGATCATTGACAAGATTCTCCCATGTAGTTCTGAGCTGATTCCTCACCGTTCCCATGATCATTGAAACTCCACGAGGTGAGATCTTGCATGGAGCTCCAGACTGAGGGAGATTGACAGTTATTTTGTGTCTCTTCCATTTGTGAATAATCGCACCAACTGTAGTCACCCTCTCACCAAGCTGCTTGGCCATGGTCTTGTAGCCCATTCCAGCTTTGTGTAGGTCTACAATCTTATACCTGATATCCTTGGACAGCTATTTGGTCTTGGCCATGGTGGAGAGATTGGAATCTGATTGATTGATTGATTGATTGAATGCTCCTGTAGACAGGTGTCTTTTATACGGGTTACAAGCTGAGATTAGGAGTGCTCCTAATCTCAGCTCCCTGCCTGTACAGAAGACACCTGGGAGCCAGGAATCTTGCTGACTGATACGGGATCAAATACTTATTTTACTCATTGAAATGCATATCAATTTATAACTTTTTTGAAATGCCTTTTAATGAATATTTTTGTTGTTATTCTGTCTCTCTCTGTTAAAATAACCTACCATTACAATTATAGACTGATCATTTCTTTATCAGTGTGGAAACATACAATATCAGCAGGGGGTCAAATATTTTTTTTCCCTCACTGTATGCTCCTCTGCATATGTGCATGCGTTTCTGCCTAAGTGGACACAGCCATGTTCAGTTAACAGCCACTGGTATTTAACTCAAATAGCATATTTAAAAATAAATACCTCACTGTGGGTTTGATTTACTAAAACTAGAGAGTGCAAAATATGCTGCTGCCATGCATGGTAGCCAACCAGCTTCTAACTTCAGCTTGTTCAATTAAGCTTTGGCAAAAAAAAAACTGGAAGCTGATAGCTGGTGTTGGCTGGTAATTTTGGCACCATTTTCATGCCAGGTAGCTTTAAACTTCTCCCAACACATATTTAAACACATGTGTGCAGTCAGTAAAGCGGTATAAAGAGTATTAATGAATGTCAGGATCATCTGGTGTGAATTGAAGGACTAGACAGACAGAAATACAAGTCCTTTAGTAGGTAAAACAGCTCTTGTATATGTACAGTATTTATCATTTATTTAGCTGTTCGCCTAGGGTTTAGCTTTAAGCTGCCCTGTGCTGGTAGAAGCAGGAGAGTTCAAACTCAGCTCCCATACCGAGCGCAGATATCCAGACCTCTAGCAGTCTGATGTGCCCCCTGCAGAGTTCTCCATTCAACACCTCCCTAATCCGAAGTGTTGACTGGAGAATCATGGAGGGATCATGGAAGGATGCTCTCATAAGTGTGATGGTCAGGTTTCCACAAACTTTGACTACATATTTATGATGACGTCAAGTTACATCATGATGAAGATTCCTACCTCAATGAGGTGTGTAAACACATAATTTTACTCTTTTACCTCTAAAGTGATGGATAAAATGGATGCAGACACATGCATATTCCTATGAGTATGAAAATGACAATTTTTTTCCGGAAAAAAAGATTTCACAAATAACATAGGAGATTCCCTAACTTTTACGATACCTTCGTAAAGTCACATTGTGGATCCCTGCAAATCGTCTTTTCACACACTGCTATGTTGTCATGGCAGGTACAGTCTTGACAAGATTCTGGTTTCCATTCAGTGCCATTCTGTAATGAAAAATATAAAAAAATGTATTTACTGTCTGTACAGTAGAAAGCTATGACAAGCTGTGCCTAAACATTGACTTTTTATCATTAGATTAACCTCTTAGCACCAGCGCCTGCCAGCCCTTTAAGAGCATTCAGTTAGGCAACAGCAACTGTGCTGGGAGCGTGCAGCGCGTGTGCTCTCGGCACAAGTGTATAGGCAACAGTTTACGCAAATATGCACCCCAGGCCAATTTGCAGCTTTCAGTGCTGTTGCACTTTGGATGACAATTGTACAGTCATGCAACACTGTACCCATATGAAATTATCATAATTTTTTCACACAAATAGAGCTTTGTTTTGATGGTATTGAATCACTGCTGTTTTTTTTGTTCTTGCGAAACAACCTAAAAAACAAATATTTTGAAAATAAAACATATTTTCGTTTCTCTTATAACATGTTGCAAATAAATAATTGTACTTCATACATTTAGGTCAAAAATGTATTCTGTTACATTTATTTGGTGAAAATAACCCAAATCAGTGTTTATTATTTAGTCTGTAGGAAAGTTATAGAGTCCGCAAATTAAAGTATATATATATATATATATATATATATATATATATATATATATATATATATATATATATATGAAGATTGATCATTCTTGATGCACTGACGGCCTATCTCATTTCTTGAGGCTCGAAAATGGCAGGACAGTACAGATACCCTTCAAATTACCACTTTTTGGAAAGTAGACAGTCAGAAGTTGTAATTTTTTTGTCAAAATTTTTGGGAAAAGAAGAAGTTTAAAAAAAATGGGATTTTATTAAGAACTTACCATTCATTGACAGACGCGTCCTCTATTCATGACACGTGGGTTATGTACCTTTTACTAGGAGTAGACTAGGCAGAATGAAAGTCCAGAAAGCGAAGCTGGCCCCTCCCAGGGGGCTGTCCTCACTCAGAACATAACCCCTCAGCCCTGCATAGCATATCAGTTCGTAACAAGCCGTACAAACACAACAACGGGGGGTGGGTGCTGCATCTGTCAAGAGAGTACCTTTGGAAGGAACGAAGGAGACAGACGCAGCACCACCTTATCCTTATGTAGAACCAAATAAGGAGACCTACACGACAAAGCTGCCAATTCAGACATCCACCTAGCGGATCTGATAGCCACCAAGAAGGCGACCTTCCGAGACAGCAATTGTAAGGGAATATCCCTGATCTTCTCATAGGGTGGCTTTTGCAGTACAGAAAGTACCAAGTTCAGATCCCACGGCACCAGGGGCGATCGTACCTGAGGAGCCACATGACGTACACCCTGTACAAAAGTACAGATCAAAGAATGCGTCGCTAAAGGACGCTGAAACAGAATCGCCAGAGCGGAAATCTGGCCCTTGAGGGTGCTCAAAGCCAACTTTTGGTCCAGGCCTTGTTGAAGTAAGGCAAGTACCCGAGCAACTGCAAAAGAACGTGGGTTCCAACCCCCCTCCTCGCACCAAGCAATACAGGCTTTCCAGGTGCGATGATAGATCTTGCGCGAAATACACTTGCGCGCCTTAAGCATGGTGGGGATCACTGACTCAGAGATCCCCCTGTCCCTCAGTACCTGGGACTCAATCGCCATGCTGTCAAAGCCAGCGACGGTAAAGCAGGGTGTAAGATGGGACCCTGCGACAGAAGATCTTCGCGAAGTGGGAGTCGCCAGGGAACGTCTGTTAACATCCGCACCACGGCCAATCCGGAGCCACCACGATTGTCGGAATTCCCTCCACTGCGCAACAACCGCGGTAGAAGCTCGAAAGGAGGAAAGGCGTACAGGAGCCTGTACTGGGACCATGGGGCCACCAGGGCGTCCGTGGCTGCCGCCAACGGGTCCCTTGACCTGCACACAAAGGTCTTCACCTTGTGATTGAATCTGAACGCCAAGAGATCTACATCTGGCGTGCCCCACCTCACGCAAATCTGGCGAAACACCTCCGGATGCAAAGACCACTCTCCTTGGTTCAGCTTCTGGCGACTGAGGAAGTCCGCATTCCAATTTTCTACACCCGGAATGTAGATGGCGGAGAGTGCTGGCACGTGAAGCTCTGCCCACTTTAAAATGAGGGCTGCCTCTGCAGCTGCCGCCGAGCTTCTCGTTCCGCCTTGATGGTTCACGTACGCCACCACCGTGGCGTTGTCCAACTGAACCCGAACCGGGAGGCCCCGCAGCCTTGCCGACCAGTGGGAGAGAGAGAGCCTGATCGCCCTCAGTTCCAACACATTGATCGGAAGTCATGACTTTTGCGCCGACCAACGGCACTGGGCCGACAGGTGCCCCAGGACACCTCCCCAGCCCGAAAGGCTGGCATCCATCGTGACTATTGACCATTCCAGGGGAAGGAACGATTTCCCCATGGTCATTGCCAGGGCCCGAAGCCACCAAGTAAACGACCTCCTGGTCTGATGATCCAGCCGGATCAGTCGATCCAGAGACGAAGGAGATCTGTTCCACTGCAGTAGTATCGCTCGCTGCAGGAGTCGGGTGAGACTCTGGGGTATGGTTTCGCCTCGAAGGTCGAGTCCATGTGCCCCAACACCCGCATGCAGAAACGTAAGGAGGACCACCGTCGTGACAACAGGGTTCGCACCGCTGCTTGCAGCATCAGCAACTTGTCCAGAGGTAGGAATACCTTCGCCTGCACTGTGTCCAATGTCAGACCCAGATATTCGAGGCGACAGGACAGGGTCAATGTCGACTTCGGCAGGTTGATTAGCCAACCGAAGTCCCTCAGTGAGGTCAGGGTGATAGCAACATTGTCCTCCAGAGCCAGAGCCGACTCCGCTCGCAAGAGAAGATCGTCCAGGTAGGCTACCACAGCAATGCCCCTCTGTCTAAGCAGAGCCAACACCGGGGCCAGCAACTTGGTGAACACCCGCGGAGCCGAGGCCAGGCCGAAGGGGAGAGCCACAAACTGGTAATGAAGGTCCCCTACAGCGCAGGAAGCGCTGGTGCCTGACACAAATGGGAACATGCAGATATGCGTCCTTGATGTCCAGGGATGCCAGCCAATCCCCCTGGTGCAGGGCGGTCACGACCGAAAGGACTGACTGCCTTCACAAAGTGATTGAGCGCTTTTAAGTCCAGAACCGGCCTGGCCCTCCCTTCTTTGGCACCACAAAGAGGTTTGAGTAAAGCCGCGGAATCTCTCCGCCGGAGGGACTGGCACAATCACCCCCTGTTCGGACATCGACCGCACAGCCCCTAGCAGAGCTATCCGACGCTACAGGGGGAGTCATAAATTGGACGGGAAGAACCTGTCTGGGGGTCGAGTGCTGAACTCTATCTTGTACTCGGAGGACACCACCTCCCGCACCCACCGGTCGGAAATGCGGGCGGCCCACCGGTCCGTGAACCCCAGAAGTCGGCCCGCCACCCGAGAGACAGGCGGGGCAACCCATCATGCAGAGGAGGACTTATCCTCCGACTTGTCGGGCTTGTGTGCCAGGGACGCTTACCGGAGCCAGAGGCAGACTTGCCGGGCCGGGAGTTCCTGCCCGCCTGACCGAGCGCACGAAAAAAACATTTTTGCCCAGAGGGCTGAGGCCCCTGCTTGCTGCGCTGGTCATGCCGCTTGGGCTCCGGAAGAAACGTACTCTTCCCCCCTGGTGAAATACTTAATTATTTCATCCATTTGGGGCCCAAAGAGCCGACCACTCTGAAAAGGAAGATCCGCGAGGCCCTTCTTGGACGCGTGCTCACCCGACCAGCATCGCAGCCACAGCAGGCGCCTGATAATGATTGCAAAAACCTACATCTTTGACAACATCGGTACCAAGTCCAGAGCTGCGTCACAGAGGTAACGAAGCCCCTGCACCAGGTGGTCTGCTCGCTGCACAGATTCAGGCTAGCCTCACTCCACTCCATCGCACA
This sequence comes from Glandirana rugosa, assembly GCA_018402905.1. Classification (NCBI taxonomy): domain Eukaryota; kingdom Metazoa; phylum Chordata; class Amphibia; order Anura; family Ranidae; genus Glandirana; species Glandirana rugosa. Next base: position 555,373 of record BLSH010487403.1, on the reverse strand, counting down.
CTACCATGACCGACACCAAGGCCGGTCGCATGGCTGCCCCCGCCACCAGAAAGAGTACCTTGGACACCGCTTCCGTCTGTCTATCGGCCGGGTCCCTGAAAGAGGGAGACCCCTCCAAGGGAATAGTCGTTGCCTTGTTCAGGCGGGCCACTGGCGGATCCACCGTGGGGGAGACATAGGAGACATATTTCTGTAAAAGGCTGTCCTCAAAGGGATAGCGCACAGAAAAAAGTTTGGGCAGGGTAAAGGAATTTAGCGGACGTTGCCATTCCTTATACACATACTGGTCAAAATACTGGAGGTAGGGAAACACCTTAGGAGCACGAGAGGGCTTCTTGGACCCAAAGGTATAGGCAGACGCCTGTGACTCTCCAGCCTGATCCAGGTGTAGTGAATTACGGATGGCCGCGACCAGGGCGCCCACCAGTGCCTTTTCGCGTGCCATCGAGGCCCCCTGGTCCTCCTCCCCATCCGAAGGCTCCACGGGGGTCCCAGTGACCCTAGAGCCCCCTTCCGGCTCCGAGTCCTCCTCAGAGGATTGCGGGGGGCGCTTTTTGGGGCCCCCCCCTACACCGGTCCGATTCCCCCTGAGTGAAAAACTCTTCCAAGATAGAGGTTAACTGATCCAGGGGAACCAGAAGTCCCAGCGCGGACCCCTCCGGAGAAGTAAATGCCAGTTCAGCCGCCATTGCGCCACTGCCAGGACACTTGTGAGGCCTACCAGCTATATGCCCCCACAATGCCACCCCCTGCAGAGCCTCAGGACTGCCCAGTAGGACCCAGCACCGCCGCTCTCACACCCCAGGGAGAGAAGCCAGCAATACTTGCGGAACCCTGTGTGAAAAGAGGCCGCTCTGTCCGCCAATGCCACCGCTGCTGAAACAAGTCTGCCGCTGCTGCTGATGCTGCCGCTGCGTTCCCGGGAGAAGGAATGGTGCCAAAAGCACATGGAAAACGCCCATACAGGGAGACCAACCAAAAATGGCCGCCAACAAACACCTCCAAAATGGCCATGGCAAAATGGCGGCGATCGCGGCTCCGGGAAAAAGGACACCGCATGGCATGCGAACGGAGTGGCCTGAGCAGCCAACAGGCTAGCGGCGGAGCGGCGGTTATCGGCTGATCGGGCGGGTCATCGGGTGGGCGTGAGGGAAGAAAAGGCATGAACAGGGACCAGTGGACCTGTACCCCCCCACCGGAAGGGCACCACTAGTCGCCCCCCCTCCGCCTCAGGGAGGAGGGGGGTGTCACTCACCTATCCAGACGGGAGTAGCGGGTAGCCACCCGGTGCAGACCTTCCTCCCCCCCAGGCTAGGGGGGGGGAGGAAGCCGCCATAGCTAAGGGTGGCTCGCATCCGTCAGCCGTGCTGGGGAGATGGGAGGACCATGAATATTCTCGTGGTCCCCAGCCAGCTACTTGATCGCAGTCTTCATCAGAAGGCTTGCGCAAAAAGAAGAGAAAAAAGAAAAAACTTTAGGGGAACTGCAGTTCCCAGCAGGAAACCAGGTCTAACTCCTTGCACTACGCAGAAGAAAACTGGTATGCTATGCAGGGCTTAGGCGTTATGTGCTGAGTGAGGACGGCCCCCTGGGAGGGGCCAGCTTTGCTTTTTGAACTTTCGTTCTGCCTAGTCTACTCCTAGTAAAAGGTACATAACCCACGTGTCATGAATAGAGGCTGCGTCTGTCAATGAACGTAAGAGAAAACATTTTTTTTTTACATTCTGTCACCAGTGCAGTGCAGTGCCATCATATAACTGGTGTAGCAGTGATCAGGGACATTGACTGGTGAGAGTATGTAAAAAAAGAACAAAAAAAGTGATACTGTAATAACTTTTTTCAATTGTTTCTTTTTTATTACATTTTTTTCTTTTTTTTTTACGATTTTTGTTCTTTTTGCATACTGTGACCAGAGTAACAGAGCAACACAGTGTTACCATCTACTCTGGGGAGGTGATCAGAATTTTTTTTTGCACACTATGATTGCGAATAACAGTGAATATCACTGTCATAAACAACTATTTTTATGGAATGAAATCAGTTAATTCAGTGTTTACTATTGTGATTAGCTGGGTTGGCCACAGCTCATAACATGGTACAGATGGGCTATGATTGGCCCTGTCTGTACCATGTGATCACTGTGACCAATCACATAGATCAACACAATAGTACACAATGAATGGCATGAATAGAAGCCATCCATTGTGTACAACTGTCATGTGATCTGCTGTGATTGGTCACAGCGATCACATGGTACCTGCAGTGGGTTGGTACACTGGTCTGTCATCTGATGTGAACACAGCAGGTGACATATTACACCACAGCATGGTCCATGGGAAACACGCTAGTCACATTATGGGGAGGACATCATATGACATCAACCCAGAGCTAGAGCGATCCCGCCCAGCCATCACTGTAGTATAGGCTGGGCAGGAAATAGAATACGTTACTCCCAACATTTCATATTCCTGATATGTGTCTATTGTACCATGTATTTGTGTTATTCTGTCCTCTTTGTATTTCTTCCTTAACCACACTAGGCATAGAAGCACATCTATCTCACCGTGGTCAGTTTTCTGGCTGTGCTGGGAGCATTGCCTTTTCTTTTGCCTGTAATTTCATGTATATATATATATATGGGCACACCAGTCTGAGGGCTCGTTCACACCAGGAGGAGCATCGAGCAAGAGCTCTTTTGCATGTTCCCGCGAGTTGTGTTTTTTTTCTTTATGTTTTTTATCGGTTTTTAAAAAGGGTATAACATACAACACAGAGCCTATTGGGCATACCCAGGCTTAGCAGGTCTCAGGGACCAGAACTAACTATACATGAACTAACTGTGAATCTCCAACCCTTCCCCCTCTTCCCCCGTGCAACACTCCCACCCCTGTCTATTAGGATAAAAAAAACAAAAAACACAAAACCAGCAATAGTTATATAGGCAATACCCTCACATTCTCCAAGATCATCTAGTGTCCCCGTCATGCATAGCATGCCTAGTCAAAAGCCATCCAAAAGAGCTATAGAACGCCTCATCCAACAGTTGATGAATCTGCTAGCCAACCTTGCCAAAACTTTTCAAATTTGCCCTGGCATCCCCGAGTTGCATGTGTTGCTTTGTAAAAAGGTAATGATTTATTAAAAATACCCTTCCAAAATGCTAGTGATGGTGCCTCTGACTTTTTCCAAAATAATACAGTATATTTACGTGCATAAAATAATTTGTTGGATAAAACCGTCCTCTGTGCTCGTTTAGGCACCAAGTCCTCGACCAACCCCCGGAGGCAGACTGGAATGGTTAAAGGGACTGGTATTGATAAAAATTCCTGCAAAGTGTGTGTAACTCTTGCCAAAAAAGTTTGCACTTCCCCACAATGCTAAAAGATGTGGTCAAAATCCACTGGTGAGGCCATGCATCTCCAGTATTCTGCCGAAGTGGACCCATAGAAAGACTATGCACCAATTTAAATTGGATGAGGCGATCCCTAGCCAACATCAGCGCCTTAAAAGGAACCTCCCAAATGTCATCCCAATCTTCTTCCTGAAAATTTGGAATAAGTTGCATCCAAACATCTCTACTTCGGCCCCACTGTAAATAATTCTTTATACATTACAGACATAGGCTTAACCAAAGAATCGAGTTAGGTTTTCAAATGGGCTGCTTTATGTGCGAGAAACATGGAAAGGCGCTGGCATTTTTTTTTTTACAAACTGCACTGCATTAAAACGCATGGTACTGCTAGATGCATAGAGGTGGCATTAAAGACAAAAAATAATCTTCCTCTGCTGACATTTACCTATAGGTAAGCCTATAATAAGGTAGCGAAAATTTCTTCTAAAGGTTTACCATTTAGGAGATATTTACATTACATGCAGCCAGTGACATCACTGGCGCATGTTCTCTGAAGGAACAGCCACGGGTGTCCTTCCTTCCGAGCCCCATTCCGTGAACAGCGGCTTCCGCGTACATGCGTGGGAGTGACGTCATCAAGGCTCCGGCCAATCACAGTGCTAGAGCCCGCAAACCCAGAAGAGATGCCAGGGAAAATGGCAGCCGCCTCAGCGCTGTGCGGGCACCGCTGAAACAGCTTAGTTCTAAATTAAGTATTTCATGAGCTAGTAGGCTCATTATGCCTTTGTCTTACAGGGTTTTTTTTTGTTTTTTTTTTTCTTTTTCCAGAGTTTACAACCTCTTCAAGAATTAATGGTACCTGCGCATGTCTGCAAAAGGCAGAACATTTTTTGTGTGGTTTGGGAAAATGCATGATTTTGCACACGTTGCTGCACTGCTCCTGGTGTGAACAAGCTCTACAATGTAGTTTGTGAGGCAGAGTTTAGAGGTCTGTAGGTTGTAAATCCTCCCCCCCCCCAAATACCCCCTGATAAACACAAACCTCGCCACCTAAAAATCCCCCCTCATGACACTAAGCCCTGGATTGAGTTAATTCATATATGAGTTGGTTGGGTTGATAAATAGTTGTGCATTCAAAGTGAACATGGGTTCCAGGGGAGGACTAAGCTGGGGGGGCAAGAGGGCCAAATCAAATAATATAAGTGGAACCATGGCCCTAAGTGGAGATAATCCCCTATTCAGACCTCATTCAGAGTGGGATCAGCAGTCAGTGACACCTGCAGAATGTTATATAGCTATATGCTTCTTGTCCAGACCTGCAATCACAACACCAGGCAAAGTGAAGTCTTCCGGCATCAACTTCTTTTGTGAGATGTTATCAGACCAAAGGAAACCAAAGGAACTCAATGATGGAAGAAAAAAAATGTGTTGTGTGTATTTGTTACAGGAAGTTGTACAATAAGGATTATTTGTGATCATGGCTTGGTATTTAATTTAGTATTTCATCGATATAATTTTGACAGAGCAGTAAGTCATCTTGATCTGTTTATAAAGTACTTAACCCTTTACAATAATCCATGATCAATGTATGTGAAAAGGAATGTCACAATTAACTGTAAGACAACAACCACCTTTCACCATGGACACTAATCACCGTGGCACACTTTGTATGGTGCACTTTCTTTAAGCCACAAAAAAAAAATTCTTGCCATGAAAGGGCCAGTTGGTTCTGTTTGCCTCCCAGGCCAGGACAGTCCTCCCCTGATGGGTTTACTTAGTTAAATTAAAAATGTTCTTCTTACCTAAATCAACTGTGTCTGTGGTCACCCCCTACACTCCAGTATGTTGACTGACCGCACAGCTTGCACAGAATGTGGGATGTTTCTACTGGATGTTTTTTCTGGTTTAGAACTGCTTAGCTGATCAGCTAAGGAGACAAAAGGCCTGTTTTTTAAATACTTGTATATGAGGTTAATGCCTAAAGGAGAAGTATAGCCAAAGCTATTTAGGCTATACTTTTCCTGGGGATCACAGGAGAGCAGTTTGTTCTGCACTCATGTGACCTGTTTTCAGCCGACAACGGGCTTTAGCCTCACTCAGCCGGTCCAGGCCCTGGATCGATCCCGACTTTACAACTAGGATCCACCCAGATGCCTGGACCGGCAGCTGGCTCAGCCTCTCAGAAAACTGCAAACCGCTGGGAGACTGAGCCAGCCGCTCCTGCTCCATGCACAGCCCAGTGCTCCAGTGAGTGAGTCTGGATTCTTAGTCTTAGAAGCTATGGGGTACAGATGCAACATCGAACTGATGCTGCATCCACCTAGATGAGTATAAATGTTTATATTTTTAAAACTCATACTTCTATTTTAAAGGTATCAAGACCCTGTATACTTTTATCAACCAAGGGGGAAAAAAAAAGGAAAAACCCACCCTCTACTATGTATTAGGCACTTCCTAGTACAGTAGTGCTGCTGCCTATGGGCCCTGCAGAGATCCTGTGCAAAAATTAACTTTTACCAAAGGTCAATTCATGCACACTACTAAGCATGCACCTTTCTCCATGTGCCAGCAGTCTGGTCTAATAATTGGTTGCTCAGGCACTTAGCACTAATGGTAGGACACATTAGTGTCATGTATTTGCCTATACCAAGAAGTATTACATTTTTAAAACTGGTGACAACAGGTAACAGGGTGACGCCCAGCCATACTATTAGTATACTGGTTTAGACCCCGTGGAGAAGTAAGTTTGATTTATTCCGCTTATTTACATCCTCCACCACATTTGGCACTTTTGGGGGGGAGCGGCTACCTAGTATTTGACAGGTACCCACTCCCACTTTCAGTCAGATTGCTGTGGCAATCCAAGCGGAAGTTTAGCCCCTCCTTCCTCAGCAGCCTTTTGGGACACATCACATGTCCCGGAAGACTGTGGGTAACCGGCTATGAAGCCGTAAGGCTTTTGCCAGTTTTCCTTAGTCAAGATGCCGGAGCCTGGACCCGAAGCCAATTGAAGAATCAGCTTGGTTGATGACAATGCTGGACAGGTAAGCTGCTGACTTTTAATTTTTTTTGGGGAGGGGGGGGGCAGAACTCCTCTTTAACCAGGTTTTTGAATATACACATTTTCACTGAGTTGCAGTAAAGTGAATAATGACCTCGCCGTGACATTATTATTCACATCAATCCTGCCAGTTCTCTCTTTCTTGGTTCTAGAAGAGGCTAGTTGGTTTCCTTAGAAAACAAAACTAAAAATAAGACTAGTTGCTGTGGGCTTTGGAGACATTTCTGCCCTAAGCCTAGTGTTAATGGATCTATTATTTCCATCCTCGAGTATTTTAAATAATGGCTAAGGCATTTATGAAGAAAGTGGAGCAGAGCTGTAAAATTGATTTGTTATGTGTTTTAATAGCTATACATTATAATTTGACGTTTACTGTGGCTGCACTAATAATATTACATTTTTCAGGACTGCTTAGTAAGCAGACTTCAATTTCCATAACAATGAACAAACATTGTAATAAATATACACGCATATATATATATATATATAGTGCCTGCGTAAACCTATAAACAAATAAAAAATCAGCTTTGAGATGAAAACGATAAAAAGCCAACCCTGCAAGGACTGGGAATTATGTGAATCTGTGGCATAATGAAATGCTACATTAATAACAACCAAGGCTACTTGGCTGTAAAAATATCAGGTCCCTGTCCTGTACTGTACTCCTGTCTCAGTGCTCCCAAGAATCCCTGCTTTAAGTCTGTGATAATGAACAATGGATTTCTGCCAGCACAAGTTAGAATGATAGAGGCACTATTTCAGGCAAGGCTTAGGTCATCAGCCCCATTGCAAGCCACACTACATATTTCAGCAGTGAATCAATAAACTATGAGTCTCAAGTGCTTTATGTATATTGACTGCTCTATGGCATTGCTGTACAGTACTTGAGCAATGTTTCATGTACAAATTGGAAATAAATCAGGATACAATGTTGTGCTCTGCTACCTCCCCATATTGCAGAAGCATTGAAATCTATTAGTCTTTACATGCATATTCACACAGTGTCAACAAGTAATCAAAAAAGGCTTGCCTTGTAAATTATTGTAATATGAGCAAATATGGCTGTCTTATTGACAGGTATAAATAAATATTATACATAGACACCAGATTTTAAACAGCTGCAAATACCTAATTGAAGCATTTAGGGAAACGTTTGTTTACCAAAAGATTGGTGGTTCTGTTCAGCCAGTCTTGTGGTGCAGGAAAGGGACTACAGAAATTGTAAACCAACACAGGACATATAGGAATAATCCTTTTGGATTTGCAGTGTGGCAGGCTAAAGAGTTTGGATGTGCATGCAACTGAAGCATAGTTCAGAACCAGTAACAATGGTAAGCAGGACACATAAAATAATATTTAATTCTAATCTAAAAGTTACATCGGCAAGATTGCACTGATCATTGTTGCTTTTGGGAGTCTCATATAATGTTGATTATATTAAAATTTTCTAATTTTAGTTCACATGTGAATTATATAAACAGGCCTGGGGTTGAATGTTTAATTATATATCCACTAGCAGTATAAAACACACAGTATATTCTAAAACATAAAAATCCCGTTTTCAAATTTTCGGTATAGCTATAATACACAGTCTGAACAGCTGTACTGTTTTCTTTCATTCATGATTTAACGGGTTTACTCAATCCATCATTTCTGTGACAACGGTTACAGGTTCAATGTTATTTCAGGAAGAGTACATTTTCTTACAAAACGGCACGGAGCACAAACATATTAAAAGAATTCAGCTGCAGTTTTTTCAATTACAGATCAGAACTCAATTATAAAATGTCTTGTAACCTTTGGAAACTCATGTGGGATAGATTATAATTACCTCTGCTAATTCACTTTTAAGAAGGAAAGTCCAAAAAGTCCAATGAAAGTCCAACATATCTTTTTGAAGTCACCTATGGCTACTTTACTAAGGGCAGATATTAAAAACCTGATACGGTGTATACTGTATGGTTGATATGAGTATTGGATTCTGTTGAATTTCAAATGCTCGACAATCTATTTTACTTGCCCCAATCTCACTTCTGACAGTACAGATTCCCATTGTTTGTCTTCAGAGCAGCTCAATGAATGATGTAAGTCCGGTGATTTTTCGCTATGCTACCACTGAAACTTAACTTGAGAAATCAACACATTGTGATTGAGAAACATATACAGCGGGTAAAATAAGTATTGAACACATCACCATTTTTCTAGGTAAATATATTTCTAAAGGTGCTATTGACATGAAATGCTCAATACATGTCGGTAACAACCCATGCCATCCATACATACAAAGAAACCGAAAGTTCAGAAATGAAGTTATGTGTGATAAAATGGAATGACACAGGGAAAAAGTTTTGAACATGCTAACTGAAATTTATCTAATTCTTTGTATAAAATCCTTTGTTGGTAATGACGGCTTCAAGACACCTCCTGTATGGAGAAACTAGTCACATGCATTGCTCAGGTGTGATTTTGGCCCATTCTTTCACACAAAGAGTCTTCAAATCTTGAAGGTTTTATGGACCTCTTCTATGAGCTCTGATCTTTAGTTCTTTCCATAGATTTTCTATTGGATTCAAGTCAGGTGATTGGCTGGGTCATTCTAGCAGCTTTATTTTCTTTCTTTGAAACCAATTGAGAGTTTCCTTGGCTTTGTGTTTGTGATCATTGTCTTGCTGAAATGCCCACCTTAATTTCATCTTCATCATCCTGTTAGATAGCAGCAATTTTTGATCAAGAATGTCTTGATTACATTTTTCCATTCATCCTTCCTTCAATGATATGAAGTTTGCCAGTTCCGTATGCTGAACCCCACACCTTGATGTTCCCGCCTCCAAACTTCACTGTTGGTATGGTGTTTATTGGGGTGATGTGTAGTGCCGTTTGACCTCCAAACATGGTGTGTGTTATGGCATCCAAAGAGTTCCATTTTGATCTCATCTGAAACAGTATTGTCTAAATGTCGTGCAGCAAGTTTTAAAATAGCTTCAACGTGCTTTTTATTCAGCAAAGGAGCATTGGGGGGTGAGTGTACATACAGGCCATGGCGGTTGAGTGCATTGCTTAATGTTTTTTTTTTTTTTAAACAATTGTACCTGCTAATTCCAGGTCTTTTTTAAAGTTCTTCACAAATAGTCCTTGACTCTTGAACAACTCTTCTGAGAATTATTTTCAGTCCTCTCTCAGAAATTTTGCGAGAAGCACCTGGTCATGGCCGGCTTATGGTGAAATGATGTTCTTTCCACTTCTGGATTATGGCCCCCAACAGTGTTCACTGGAACAGTTTTGAAATCTTTCTGTAACCAATACCATCAGTATGTTTTGCAACAATAAGGTTGCGAAGGTCTTGAGAGAGCTCTTTGCTTTTACCCATCTTGAGATGTTTCTTGTGTGACACCTTGGTAATGAGACCTTTTTATAGGCTATCAGTTGAGACTGAACCAGCTGATATTAGTTTGCACTGACGAGGGGCGGGGTTGCTTTCTAATTACTGATATATTCCAGCTGGTGTCTTGGCTTTCCATTTCTTTTTTGCACCACCTTTCTTCATATGTTCAATACCCTGTGTCATTCCATTTCATTAAACATAAAACTTAAACAGAGAAGTGTTGGTTGCCATAATTCATTCACACAAATTGTATATATGGTACTGGATTTTTTTTTTTTTTTTTTTAATCATCTAAGTACCTTATTCCTGCAGCGCTGTTGTATTGTCACATGATCTTTCCCTGTTCTTTGCCATCTGCAGGGAAAAATCTTTGGTAGGTTCTTTTATTGCTCTCTACAGTGTGAGCATGTGTCTGACCAGCCCTGATTGGTGCTATGCTAGTCACATGACTAAAAAAAAACATTTCACGAGAGCAATTCAAATTACATTATAAATATCATATACCTGTTTTACAGCTCCCTATACATATTTATTGAACAGAAAATGTGTATTTTTTGTGCATTAATACGATATAGTCAGAGTCAAAGATGACAGACACTAGCTTTCACTTTGTTCAGACGGTATCTGCATCTAAGGCTCTTTTTTTTACTTTACATATATTATCAATACATTAGATACATTTAATACTGATTTCTATTAAAAACGAATGTTTTTTGTGAGTCTGTTAGTGAATGTAAGCAATCAGCAAACTATATCCCGCCCACATAGTGTTTAGCAATAGGACATAGAGGAGTAGGGGAGTATCATTTACCCCTGTGTATACGCCCACATAGTTGTGAGCTGCACAGATAAGAAAAAGGAGGAAATGAAGAGCTTGGGAAGGGAACTGAAATCGAGCATGCTCAGTAGAGGACATCAGCTGGTCTACACAACCTTAGGCTGCTTTGGGGACACAAAGAAGATGGGAGGAACAGCTGAAGGCGGGATCAACCAGGTATATTTCACTCTACACAAAACAAATGCTTTAGTGGCTTTGTGAGCATGGGCACTATGTTATATAGCTTGCAATGTGAGTTTTTCATAGTCTTTAATTAACGACACTTTAAAGAATGTATACCCAATTGGTAAAAAACTGTGTTTAGATATTTTGGTCACAAAATATCAATGAAAGTAATACTGCAGATCGTCATGAATATTATTTTTTGCTGAATCCTAATGAATGTCTATGGTAAGCAGAACTTCAGGTTGTATAACTCTTTCTCAACATTTATAGTAGACAGTCATTTTTATTCCCATAAAATTAAACTGAGCTTTAATAATAAAATAGATATGAATGTCCCTGGAATAGATGTATATTCTTGCCAAGATCTTGATTTCCATCCCACAAATCACACTGTAAAGGACACTATGTTTATAGCCATTCTGGGAACAACTGCAGTCACTATGTAAGAAATAATACCCTTTCACATATTTGAATAGAGACTCAATATTGTAAGATTATACAGATTATTATGTACTTCTAAATGTGAATTGTTATTAAAGTCTACAAAGGGGCTGCCTTAATTGCAGTAGGCTCGAGGTTGAACAAAGTACTACTACCCTGGGATCCATAGTAAAGACAAAGTAACATACTGAAAATCAAACACGTAACCAGAAAAGGCTTTACAAAGACATTATGTAAATGTTCCAACTTTTCTTATGCACACGAGTCCCCGAGGCTGTTAAATACTAAAAATGTATGCTGTATACAATCTTCCATATTATTTTTACAAATTAAATATCTTCAATCTGCATATCTGTCTCATGCTGCTAAGAATACATTTTTATTATAACAAAGTAGTTAAAGATTTTATTTCCCAACAATTAAAATCCAGTGTTGGTATTTTGGGTTTTACAGGAAATATCAACTTGCCGTTTACCTTAAAGCCCAACTCCAGTAAAATGAAAACTCCTTGCTGCAAAGGTTAACCGCTCATTTCTGTCAAGGGGATGATAAAAGCATTTACCTGATTCTCCACTCACTCCCTGGTGGACGGAGTTCTGCCATGGCCCAGCGGTTGACTGTCTGTTGCCTTTCATGAGTCCACTGCAGGGCTATGGTCCCTTGATGACATCAGAGGATCTTGGAACACCAAAGCGTAGTGGAGAAGATGCTGCAGGTAACAGTCTAGCAGTGTGGAAGAGATTGCCGGTGTAGGGGGCTGGAAAATAAAAATTACTTTACCAAGTCCCCTAGACAGAAACAAGCAGTTAACCCTTGCAGTGCTGCCCCTTGCAGTGCAGCCCCACTGCATGGGAGGGATTTTAGCTTTATGGACCTAGGATAGACATTAGCTGGTACAGATGGCTTCTTGCCAGCTGTAGTCATTTAGATCATATTATAATTCAAATTGTTGTTGTCACAAGCCCACCTCAATCTCCATTTTTATGATAAATGCTGATGAAAAAAAGGGGTTGTGTTCTGAATACTGCTTGACTTAGAGCAGGAGTCTCCAAACTTTCTAAACAAAGGGCCAGTTTATTTTCCTTCAGGCTTTAGGGGAGCGGACTGTGGCCAGCGGAAGAGGACATTTTCCTGTCATCAGTGGGAATAAACCACTAAATTTGGTATTAGGGGGAGGGGGAGGAATAGCGTCCCATCGTTAGTATCATTGGGTGCAATAGTGCCCCATTGTTGATGTAAGTCGGAGAAATGTTGCCCAATTGTTGATGTCATTGGGTCACAATAGTGTCCCAAGGGCCGGATAAAGGCAAGCTAAGGGCCGCATCCGGCCCCCGGGCCACAGTTTGGAGACCACTGACTTAAGCCTCGTAAACACGATCATTTCTGGATGACCGTTCATCCGTTTTTTGTTGCATGCTAGATTCATTTTAAAAGTGAAGAGGTTACTCACCATACGAAAATCCTCGTACGACAGAATACAACTTCAGAAGTGACATATTGCATTAAATAGTTTTGTATGTATTCTTTAGTTCCTGAGCATGTGTAGTCTTGCTCTTACGTTTTTTTTCAGACGAAAACCCGACTAAACAAAAAATCGGGCATTGAGTTCACGTACGAAAGAAAAATCATATTCTGCACATCCAGCTTTTGTCGTCCGAAAAATAAAAATTGGCTGTCGAAAGCACCATACTAATGACCCGAAAATAGGCAGATCGTTCATCGGACTAAATTTTACTTCCGATTTTCATATCGTGTGTACGGGGCTTATGAGCATGGCCTAAAGATAAGAAGTTATCAGGTTTTTTTTCTCAGAAAAACCCTGAGAGAAAAAATAATCTATCCCAACTTGGAAACATTGTTTTTTTCAAACAAATAAAACTTATTGCAATATACAGTATGTGATATAGTGAGCTAGCAAAATTTTCAAGGATACTGTATACTTGAAACTGAGTTGGTTAAAATGTAAAAGATATACTTAAAGCTGATAGGAAAACAATTACCTGTCTATTATAACTTAAGCTGGCCATACATGGAAATTTGGCCGGTCCAGCAGGGACTGGACAAATTTCGATTCATGCATGGGCAGGCAGGTTGTACACAATTGATCTAATGATGGGGAAATCTCCCCGCTGTCAGAAAACAATACACTGCGGGAGGGATTCCCCCATCCACATTGAATAAATCAAGTCATTTTCTTTCCTTCAACCCACTGTGTATGGCCATCCTTAGACTGGGAGAAGAAAGGTCCAGTATTGCATGGGGGAATAGGTTAACAGTGAACATGGTGACAGAAAAGCGGAAGCATGACCATAGCAAAGAGAAGACTGTGGGATTTGTTTTTCTCTTTACATTATTTTTTTATTTAACCAAAGTGGATATAGGAATGCTTAGAAAAATTGAAATAAAGTGGATATAGGTACAGATCACAGTTTGGAGGAGCTATTATGGCTATTTTTTCCATTCTCACAGAGTAAACTGTGTGCAAAAACCATGAAAAATTTCATCTTTTGTTTAAAAAAAACAACAAAAAAAAAAACAATAGATTTACCCATTTCAAAAAAATTTGTAAAAAAAGCTAAAATATGCATTTACTACTCTTCTGCATTTGAGACTGCCAAGCACTCAAACTGCGATCAATGGATTGCAGATGCCATGCTGTCTCCTGCTGACGCTTCCTCCAGCTGCTGGATGGTACAGAGGTACAGACCTCAAACTACTAAGCTGGAGAAAGCATCAGTATACAAGTGCAGTGAAGTTGCAGCATTTCTGCTTGAGAATTTCTCTACTGTGGTGGAAGATGGTACTTGCAGTTTTTTTACTTCACAACTTCCTGTGAATGAATGATGCAGTGAGTATATTTTCAAAACAGAATCTTGAAGCCCCATTAACTCTCCTGTGCAGAGGCTTGGTGTTAAGGTCCACCAGGAAAAAAAAAAACTAAGAAAACAAATGCAGCTACCACAGTTAAAGTGATTGTAAAGCATGGGTGCTCAACCAGTGGCCCTCAAACTGTTGTGGAACTACAAGTCCCATCATGCCTCTGTCTTTGGGAGTCATGCTTGTAACTGTCAGCCTTGCAATGCCTCATGAGACTTGTAGCTGGAGGGCCACCGGTTGGGCACCCATGTTGTAAATTTTCAGCTTTTTTTTTTAAAAAAAACAACAAACATGTCATACTTACCTCCTCTGTGAAAGGGTTTTGCACAAAGTGGCCCCGATCCTCCTCTTCTGGTGTTCCCCAGCAGTGCTCCTGGCTCCTCCCTGCATTGAGTGACCCATCAGGGAAGTGCTGTCGCTGGGCTCACCCGTGTCCTGCTGCTGCATCCATTGACACATAGAGCAGGACTTGGCCCGACTCCCGTGTCATTGGATTTGTTTGACAGTAGCAGGAGCCAATGGCTGCACTGCTATCGATCTATCCAATGAGGACACGAGACACCGGCTGCAGCGGGTGTGCTTGTCCCCGGTGCGGGAAAGATCAGGCTCAGGTAAGTAACCGTGGCCCTCTGGGGGCAGCTGCAACAGCAAAGGTTTTTCACATGAATGCATAGAATGCATTCATGTGAAAAACTGAAAGGGTTTACAACCCCTTTAATCATTGGTAAGCTGCAATATATTACATTTTTGTGTTTGGGTTTAATAGTACTGTATTTTAAGTCCAGGGTTGGATTTCCATCACTGGGGCCTTTAAGTGCACAATTCTTGCCTATAATTGCATAATGTCCTGTACAACAAACATTTTCTTGTTTTACTGCTCCAAACCTGGGTTAGAACATTGTGACAATGCATACATAAACCATAAATAAATGTAAGATTAACACATTTGTATTGATAATGGCATAAAATATCTGTTGCCAATAAGTATAAAGTGGAAAAACAGTTCTTTGACTGTCACATATAGACGCAGGCCCACTGTATACAATGGTAAACCCAGAAGCCGCCTGTTAGAATTAAAATAACACCACCTGTATTTATACATATTTATATTTATAGTATTTTTATTCTTGGGCTGAATGAAAAAAAAGCCAACTGTGAGAATAAGGCCTCATTCACACAGGACGTTTTTTGACTGTTTTACAGCAGCTTTATTTAGCTGCAGACATTTTTACTACAGTCAATAAACCCTCCATCATGTTATCCTATGTGTTCATGCACACATAGGCTGTTATCAACTGTTTTTAGCAGTGACGTTTTTGAGCTGTAAAAAAACCCCAAGACCGGAGGGTTCTAAGAGAAGTTTTTCAGCTGTAAAAACGCTCAAACACCCAAAAACGTTGATCCCCAATGTTTTTGGACATTTTAGATCAATTGAGGAAAAAAAAACGCTGGCCCTTTAAAAATGCGCAAAAACGCCAGTAATATAACGCTGGTAAAAGCTGAAAAAAATCACTGATAAGCTACTGACGTTTTTTTAAAGTCTTGTGTGCATGAAGCCTTTAAATAACCTCATGAGAACTCTATTGGAACATTATCAGAAAAATCTAGGCTGGAAACGTCTGCACAGGTTTCTTTTGGTTTTCATTGGCAATAAGATCAGGGTTGCTACATTACATGCACACATAACTCAAGCACATTTGTAGGGTATGCATTTGCATGTGAATGGCAAGGTTGTAAAAAACAGAAGCCTTTTAAGTGGTCGGATCATTGCCTTGTCCCCCATGTACATAGCAGCCTTAAGGCTTTCTTTGCACAGTAGCTGCTAGAACAGAACGCACATTATACTTTGAAGAGGGTTAACAAATGTCTTTGAATTATGGCTTTTCTCTGTCTAGCTTTAAAACATCACTGATTATAGTCAGTTATATTTTCCCTGGGAAAAATACAAAGTAACCCATGCCTTGGAAAAGATCAGCAAGTAAATCTATTTATTGATTTAATCATTAGACAATGTTCTGCAATGTAGACAGAAAAAGAAAAGAGGATTTTTTACAGTGCTCACTTCTAACATTACCTATATCTCCAGGAAGCAGTGTTTATAGCTAAACTTCCCTCTGAACTAAAACTCACTGCAATTTTGAATATATAACTCTCTCTGAAATCATTCCCTTGCTGTGTTTTGGTTCCCCCACTACTCTAGCAGGCCTTGCCATGCAGAAAGATTCAAATATGCTTCAAAAGACAGGTGACAGTTCCTCTTTAAATACTGCAATAACCTTCTTAAATTGGAACTAAACCTATTAACAGTTTAAAAAAACAGTTACCAATTACATGCCAGGAATGTAAGGCTAAGTTCACACTGGTATTAAAAGCAGGTATTTGAGAGGCGTTACAAACGCCCCCCAAAGGCCTATGCAAATGATTTAATGGACAGCACTTGATGCTGTTTGCAAAACATGAAGCGTTAGCGTCATGTCGCTTCAAAATTGAAGCCTCATGTCGAATCAGGAGGTGACTAAAGCCTTTCAACGCATCCCATTCAAGTCTATGGTAATGCTTCGCAAATAATCTGGCAGGCAGTTGCAGTGTGGTTGTGAGGCGTAGAGAGGAAGAAAACCCTGATGGGTTTTACTTCCTCTTTGTTACCCTGCAATATAAAAACGTAATAGGCTAGTATGCATTGCATACTAGTCCATTATGTGTCACTTACCTGCATTGGAAGTCCGCGCTGTCCCCGTTCCGGGCCGCATCCATCTTCGCCCCTCTTCCTTACTGGGGTCGCGGACGCCCGCGAGATCCACCAATCGCAACACGATCTCAGTGAAGAAAGGAGGCTTCACTGCGCATGTGCCCGATGACGTTGGCACATAAAAGTACACTGTATATCTCCTAAACCGTGCAGGCATATATTATAGGCTTACCTGTAGGTTAAAGTGGTTGTCCAGAGTTGACAACCACTTTAAGATCAACTTACTAACTGTAATGAAATAGGCATTTATGGAGCAGTTTTAATGCTCATCAAACACTTCAAAATTACCCATAGGGCATTTGGGGAGCATTTTTAACGCTTGTAAAATGCCAGTCTAACGCCAATATTTAAGCTCATTAACGCGAGTGTAATGCCCATACTAACGCTATAGGAGCATTTGTTAAGCGTTAGAAATTTAGTCAAGTGTGAACAGGCCTTATTTGTCACATGGTTGTGCTCTCAACCAAATTGTTAAACCACCACATGGATGCTGTCATAAATGATCATGTGCAGCATCATGGCAGTTGAAGATCAAACAGAGGCCAAAATGACAGCTTCCTTGGCTGAAAATGATAGGAGGGTTCAGTTCCGCTTTAACTTTCAAAACCCACTTATCTAATTTCTTTTGCTTTATAGACACCTGCAAAAACATTCTGCAAAATCCATCAAAAGAAAGCGGAGAAGTCAGAAATTGGGAAGCTGAATCTGTCTTCAGGTTATCTTTTTAAAAAAGGTTCTATAGCCTTAATTCATAGGCTCTCAAATATATATCTTACAGTAGGCTGGTGAATTTCTTTGAGGCTAATTATCTGACAGATAAGTTAAAATACCCCTTTGACTGCGGCACAATGATTGTGACCTATATCTGTTTTGCAGTCATTGTCTTCCAGTGGTCCAATTTCTTAAAGATTGCTTAACCTAAGAGACATCTACTCAGAGATTCCACAAAAAGGCTCCACGTTAGCCACACATATCCTACGATAGAAAAATAGATGAACTACTGGAAAATGACATCAATAATGGTAGGATGATCCTTAGCTACCCTGACAATACTGTTCTTAATTCTCCTGTGAGATGGTGCTAAATAGCGTATCTCTGTATTGCTTGCATTCAATAAAAGGATGATGTTGGTCATACATATTCCACAAAAAATGTAGATTCTTTTACTGCATAAAGTTGAGTAATCCCCATTTTCTTTTATCTGGCTGCAGAGGGCCGCACACTTGTTCATGTAGCTTTGATGTGAAATGTTTAAAAATAAAGCTCACAAGACAGACATAACTCCGGGATCTGAGGCTTAGTACAGCTGCCTGCTCTTCTTGCTATCATTCAGCTCATTTTGGCAGATAGCATAGGGTCAATACCATGCTACTAGCTAACACTAGAAAGCAGAGTCTGTTGAAACAGAAGATAAATTAGTGAGTGACATACAGATTATATATAAAAGCATTATACACCCAGACAGCTGACATTGATATGGGAATAGCTTTGCTCTGTACAGAAACCCATAACTGCTACGCAGCAACCAACACTGACTTATGCTGTTTAAAGGAAACTGAAAAAATATGGATGCTGCATAGGCAGACTTCCTCCTGAAAATGCTACTTACCTGGTTATCATACGGATATACAGCTCTAATGCAGGCCACAGGTTGAAGGAAAGAAAATCGCTCCCACTGAAATATTTTGTACTCTTGGCGGGGGGGGGGGGGCATGCTAAAAATCTGACATGCTGGTTGAACCTAAGTCGATGGATGGATTGACTTGGGTACAATCAGCCTGCCCATAGATGGATTGCTGAACTGGCTGAGATTCAATCCATCCATGGCCTGCTTAAGTCACAGCCCCAGTACAACTAGGTAAGTCATCACTCCAACATCCAGAATGCTAGTGCCCATTGCTTTATATTATTCACTTGGGTTGATTTGCTATAGTAGGGAGTAGGGAATGTTCTCTGCAAGCTGTGTACCCAGTCACATAAGAAGGAAATTGAAAACCCACGATTTTTGCTTGTGCATGATTGGATATTTATAGTAAACACAGTCTTACTTTTGCCTTTTATGTTTAAAGCTGTCCTAGAGCCACAAACATCTTCACTCAAGTATATTTCTCAGTTCCACAAAGACCATAAATCCATTTTTGTATGCACCAAATGCCTCTGAAATCCCAGATTTTACTTTTGAAAAAGTAGCAGTGACTTTATCATAGATGTGTGAAATCACAGCAGTGGGAGAGAACCCGCAGGCCCAACTAATATAGGCTGCCTACTATGGGGGATGGGGGAGTTGGGTACAAGACTAGTCACCCAGTACAATGAGAGAGGGCAACAGTGATCGGTCTTTATTGCAAGAAGCTTTAGCACAGAGGTATAGTTTCACACTGAATTCACAGATCTGGAAGAAAAACACAAAGACCACCAAGATTCCAGTAAAAATTAGACATAAAGTAAAAATTACACATGTCTATATACACTCATTTTATTAGTTACACCTCTGTTCAATTGCTTGGTAACACAAATTGCTAATCAGCCAATCACAAGGCAGCAACTCACAACTCACTCACTTAGACATGGTGAAGATGACTTGCTGAAGTTCAAACCGAGCATCAGAATGGGGAAGAAAGGGGATTTAACTTCCTCGCGCCCGCGCCATAGCCGAATGACAGCTACAGCGCGGCTCTAAAATGCCGGGAGGACGTCAATAGACGTCCTCCCATTTGGCTTGTGCTGGGCGCGCTCGCGCGGGCGCGAGCGGCACGTGCACGCGCCGCTCGCGCCCGCGGGAGCGTGCCCGCGGGTCGGGCGGACCCGATGTCCGCCGGAGACCCGCGATCTCCTTTCAGAGAGGAGTTTCCTCTAGCGCCCAGAGGCCGCCTGTAGCCCAGGCGGGCTGGGCGCCCGTGCGAGGGCGCCCGCGCTCGCCGCGCACGTGCACGGCGAGCGCGGGCGCGCTCGCGCGGGTCGTGTTCGGTTTACCCTCCTGCAGATAACTGCAGGAGGGCCGTAAAATCTCGGCGCGACATCGACAGTAAGCCGATACCGCGCCCGCGCTCCTTCAATTTAGGGGAAAGAAGGGGTAAGACTACGAGCCAAACTTGAAGTCGTTCAGTAGAAGTGGTACAGATTCA
>BLSH010487403.1:510579-529918 GCA_018402905.1 Glandirana rugosa | reverse complement strand
AGAGCTTGTTATGGTATAAAGTGATTTGAACTCAGAACTCATGGGTTCACTTCTTTCACTAGATACACAAGGGAGATTAGTTCCAGAGAACACGGGTGAGTCTATTCATGTTTACGTTTTCGACAGGAATAATTTATACGATTGATAGTCTAGGAAGTTTGACGACAATAATCAGCTGTATACTTCAGCTTACTTGAAATTGGTGAAGGAATGGGCCGTGAATTTGGGGGGAGGACGGGTCTGGTTAAAAACCGAAAGTCGCGACAGCGTAAAACTTACTGTTAACGCGCCAGCACGCTGCAACATGGGTTTATTTTAAACGCAGGAAAAAAAGGGTGTTTATCTCAACGTCGCACGACCGCGCAATTGTCATTCAAAATGCGACAGCGCTGAAAGCCAAAAATTGGTCTGGGCAGGAGGGGGGTTTAAGTGCCGGGTAAGGAAGTGGTTAAAGTTCATTCGACTTCATATGTCGACTAATAACAGCAGTTTGAAGGATCTGATAGTTAGCATATTTAATAAGGACAGCTTTTGCATTTGTACTTATCTGAGTGGGCACAAGAGACCTTGATTAGAGGGAACACATAGATCACTTTCTTCACTTGGGTACTCAAGACTCAAGTTTAGTGAAATATGGTATTGTTCGAGAGAGTTATTCACTTAGGTATTGAGGTCTTTAAATGGGATATTCATTTAATACTGTCATTATAATGATTTGACTCAAAGTCTAAGCATACTCCTAAATAATGTAGACAGATTTTTTAAAACCACACAGTGTTTGGAATGTAACAATTCCAGCCTATATTTCTTATAAGGGTTGCATTTTGTCACAGATTTTTTTATAGAATTATACAAAAAAAAAAAAAAAAGATTAGTATGCATGAAGGTAAAAAACCTTCTGTGTGATGCTCCCCCCCCCCCCCCAGCCCCCCTCCTCCGATACTCACCTCAGCCCACTCTTGATCCAGCGAAGAGCCTCAGCAGTCCCTGTGCTCCCTCTCCTCATTAGCTTCCACTGCTAATAATTACAGCCAGTGAGCCATAAATGTAAGTGGCTTGTTATTGGGGGGCACTGGTCATGAGGGAGGAGCCAAGAGCGCCCACGGGGGTTCACAGAAGAGGATCGGGGCTGCTCTGTGCAAAATAACTGCACAGAGCAGGTTAGTATGACATTTTTTTTTTAAAGCCGAACCTTTAATACCACTTTAAAGCCAAAAGGGTCTGTCCACCCAAAAGTGACCTGTTAGATATAGGTGTATTCCTAGCAGGGTCAGCCCCTGACTGTTCATATGTCTTGAATATTCCAACAGCAACTTGTTGTTTTCATTCCCAATTCTGGCCCTGCCCACCAGGGCAATTTGGATGTACCTACCCACGGCTGAATTTTCCAGTTCCTCCTGTTTCATTCTTTATAAAACACATTAAAATCCAGTGGGGACAGCAGGAGCCCCTCATGCTGACCACATAGGAGCTGAAGCACAGGGGTCTCCTCAATAGAGCCCAAAACTGAAGCATCAAATTGGCATAGACTGACCCTTTGGGGTTGATTTACTAAAACTGGAGAGTGCAACATCTGGTGCAGCTGTGCATGGAGCTTTCAGTGGGGATATCTGAATGATGCCTGCAGCTGCAGGCATCATTCAGATATAATTTTTTTCAGACGGTGATTCCCTGCACCATAAGTACAATCATAGCGGATGTTCAGCCACTTGGTCATTCTCACAGGCAGCAGGAGGGAATGTCCCCCCCCCCTCCGCTGCCCTCCGGTGCTTCTACCGGCTCGCCGGAGAAGGAATCCGCCGGTGCCGGAACATAGTCAGAGAGAAATCCGAGGAACAGATGGTCCCCAGCAATCTCTATGACTCTCGGAGGCACGGGCGCGACGTTATGACCTGGGCCGACAGAAGTAAACAATGCCGGGAACTCGGCAGGAAAGCCTGAGATTATTCTTTTTTTTTTTTTTGAATAAAAGTGACCAAAATGTTTTTTTTTTTGAAAGGGAAAGTGTAAAAAAAAAAAAATTAAAATGTCCCCGCCCCTGTGTGCTCGCATGCAGAAGCGAACGCATACGTAAGTCATGTCTGCATATGTAAACAACGTTCAAACCACACATGTGAGGTATCCCCGCAAACATTAGAGTGAGAGCAATAATTCTACCCCAAAACTTCCTCTGTAACTCTAAACAGGTAACCTACAAAAATGTTTAAAGCGTTGCCTATAGAGATTTCTAAGTACCGAAGTTTGGCGCAATTCAGCGAGTGTGCACAATTTTGAAGCGTGACATGTGAGGTATCCATTTACTCGGCGTAAAATCATCTATCTGTCACATTATACAAAAAAATTGGGCTATAATTGTATACAGCTGGGCCTGACACTGCTTATTGGGAAGGTAAAATATGTGCTCTACTAATACAAATTAGTGCCCTGATTCAAAAATCTACGTATGTATATCTACTGTAAGATATATTGAAAAAGATGTGAATATGAGACCTGCGTCTCTATATTCCGTAAATGTGAAAGTGAATGTCACACTTATACTTCAGGATAATAATTAGTGTTAGTCTCTGGTTAGTATACAATGTCCCATATAGTCTATGCAGTGATCTCCTTAATTTACAGTCCTGACATATAAAAGTGCTAGTGCAATATAATACAAACGTAAGATATATGCAATAATCCCCTTAGTTCACAGTATTGGTTTTTAAAAGTGCTGGTGCACGTTATGGTAGTCTCTAATATTTAAAGTATAGTGACAAATATCAAATACAAATAAAAATGTAAAAAAAATCTATAAAAAAATGGTTATAGAATTATATAAAGAAGGGTGCACAGTGCTCAAAAAGGGGTTGATTTACTAAAGCTGAAGAGTGCAAAAAATGGTGCAGCTTTGCATGCTAGCCAATCAGCTTCTAACCTCAGCTTGTTCAATCAAGCTTTGACAATAAGACCTTGAAGCTGATTGGTTTCTAGGTGGAGCTGCACCAAATTTTGCACTTTCAAGTGAGAGTAAATCAACCCCAAAGTGTTTGTGAAGTCTTTTTTCAGTACAAGTCCTTTCCATGGCTTCTAAATAAACACAGATCCTGTTCCTTATTGCAGATAATAGGTGGCCAGTCTCCGGTGCGGGTCAAACGTGCTCCCCTGTGGATACCCCACTTACCGAATAGCGTCACCACTGCAGGGGTAAAACGCCTGGACGTCTGTTTGGTAATCCTAGGGGTCTCCTGGATGTTCGGATTGCGGTTGTCCCTTCTCTATGGAAATGTTGGAGTCTATAGATCTCTTCTCCACATCTCAGGAAATGTATCTAAGACCTGACTTCCTGGAACATCGGATTTCATCTTCCACCATCACAAAATGTCCCCGCCCCTGTGTGCTCGCACGCAGAAGCGAATGCATACGTAAGTTGCGTCCGCATATGTAAACAACCCCCCGCAAAAATTAGAGTGAGAACAATAATTCTAGCCCAAGACTTCCTCTGCAACTCTAAACAGGTAACCTGCAAAAATGTTTAAAGCGTTGCCTATAGAGATTTTTAAGTACCGAAGTTTGGCACAATTCCACGAGTGTGCACAATTTTGAAGCGTGACATGTGAGGTATCTACTTACTCGGCGTAAAATCATCTATCTGTCACATTATATTAAAAAATTGTGCTAAATTTACTGTTTTGTTTCTTTTTAATCATGAAAGTGTTTTGCCAAAAAAATTGCTTCGGAAAAATTGCTGCGCAAATACCGTGTGACATAAAAAGTTGCAAAAATATATATATATAACATTTGGGGGTTCTGAGTAATTTTCTAGCAAAAAAAAATATGATTTTTACATGTAGGAGAGGAGTGCTGGGATTCGCGTGGTATGGAAGTGGTTAATTAAATTGGAAGCAAAGGCAAAACCTACCTAACTCTAAATCTACTCTCAGCCAAATTCTAAGCCTAGTTTATCTAGCCACGTAAAGAAAAAATTGCTATACTTACCTGTTCTGTAGCCGATCCAGTCCCAGGCTGAGCTGTCAGCGGCGGCTTCAGTGTGTAGGAGAGGCAGTCAACAATGGAAGCCCTCTATGGGTGACGTCACTTCCCTGCACACAGAGGGCACCACTGGAGACCAAACCGGAGCAGCTGCAGAATAGGTACCATGTTTCCCAGAAAATAAGCCCCGGTCTTATATTAATTTTGGCAACAAAAGACCCAGTAGGGCTTATTTTCAGGGTAGGGCTTGTCATGTACTGTCTTCTCTCCCCATCTCCCTCCCTGCCTGTCAGGAATCCCCAGTGGCCAGTGGAACTGAGTAAAAGTGCTTGTAAAATGCTACAATGCACTGTATTACAGTATTATATAATGTAAACTGTGTATGTTTCTGTACTCTATTTATGATAAATACCTTCTTATAGTGCCGTTCAGCGCTTCCGTGACCCACCAGACCTCTCTTCCCAGCTCCAAGCATTGCAGGGGGGGGTGGGGGAGACCCCTGCTGACAGCTAGGGGAGGAGGAGGAGAGCAGTGGGAGGTCAGTGGAGCACTGAGCATTTATCAAAAGCTGATTACAGAAACATACACGTTTTACATTATATAATAATGTAATACAGTGCATTCTAGGATTTAACAACCACTTTAAACTAGGACTTATTTTCGGGGTAGGGTTTATATTGCAGCCCTCCCCTAAAATCACAGTTGGGCTTATTTTCAGGGTATGCCTTATTTTCGGGGAAACACGGTAGGTACAGCGATTTTTTTCTTTACAGGGCTAGATAGATTAGGCTTAGAATGTGGCTGAGAGTAGGTTAAGAGTTAGATAGGTTTTGCCTTTACTTTCACTTTAAGATCCCTGGCGGTAATCCCGAATGTGGTCCGGGGTTAACTTTCGGTGGCAAAGGCTGTAACTCCGAGCCACACTCGGGATTACACTGTTAAATGCTTCCAATGTAATTACCCTGTCCCTGTGATCCCGCAATGTCCTTCGGCGGTGTCCTCCGGCCGGATCATCCGCCTGATGTATCAGGGTTCCTGACTCTGTTCCCTGCGAGCGGCGTGACGCATGGGGGCGGAGCTGGCGGGAAATTCAGAAAGTAGTAAACACATACACACATACAATACATAGTAATCTGTTGATTGCATTACTGTATCAAATCATTTCACCTCTGATTTGTCCCTAGTGCTTTGTCCAGTGCCCTGTCTGCACTTTTACTGTTCTTTCTGACATTCTTTCTGCCTGGAAAACTGAGAGCATCCATGGCATCCAAAAAGCGTCCCTCTTTGTTTTGGACCAGCTAGAAGACAGCGACAGTGAATTAGAATCACTTGCAGAATGTAGCGATAGTGATTCATGGGGAAATTTGTCATCAGACACTGAAAGTGAAGACAGCTATTTGAACGCCATTTACATATGCTGGCGACCTATGTATGCATTTGCTTCTGTAAGCGAGCACACGGGAATGGGGGCACTTTTAATTTTTTTTTTTTGTTTGTTTTATTTTTATTTTTCTATTTCGATGCTTTCTTTATCATCAGTTTTATTCCTATTACAAGAAAAACATCCCTTGTAATAGGAATAGGGCATGACAGGCCCTCTTTACAGCGAGATCTGGGGTCTATAGGTCCCTTTATCTCGCCTCTAGGCTGGGAATCTTGAAATAAAAAATAAAAAAAAAACAGTTCAAACCAATATGCAGTGTCTAGTATTACAGTGACTAGTAATATTGCACCCTTGTTTGGACAAATGTCAGTATTTTTGCTTTGATTACATTATTGAATAAAATGTATTATAATTATTATATTGTTGTTTTTTTTATAATTATTTATTATATTATCATTTTTGATTTTATGTTTCAAATTTTATCATACCCAGGATTTCTACTAGACTCTTGTGTTTGGACAGATTTAAGTGAGTGATTCCTAAGAATTAAAGGCCTACAATATAAAACAAATTTCCATGCAAAACAATGTACCGCTTTGATATAATCATACCGCCAGGGAGGTTAAAGTAGATCTACAGGCAAAACATTTTTTTTCTTTATTTTGGATAGAGCAAGGGAGGGTTATAACCCCTCAGATTTTTTTTTTTTTGCCATCTGTGTCCCATTGTAGAGATTTCCCTAAACTTCCTGTCTCATAGCCAAACAGCAAGTGAGATTAAATCCCAGCAAATTGAGGGATTTCCTTGGGGACCCCCAGCTCACCAAAACTAGTGTCCCCATTGGAAAATTTCACACCTATTACTTTTCTGGGGACAACCTAAAAATTGTGATTTTCTTTTACTTTCATTTTCAATGATAATGGTAAACAGGACAAATAGAGAGGATGGATCGCCCTAACAGGGGCACAGACAGCAATAACAACCGAAAGGTGCTGTAATCCCTTTGCATTCTATCCAAAACTAAAATAAAAAAAGGTTTGACTTTAGTTATACTTTAAGCTTTGACAAAAAAAAAAACTGGAAGTGGATTGGTCTCTATGCAGGGCTGCACCAGATTTTGCACTCTCCAGTTTTAGTAAATCAGCTGCTTTATGTTCTAAACCAGGACTGTGTATCTTTCAGCTACACATTTGTGGAACACAACTTGCATAATTTTTATTCTGCCTTACTATATTTAAAAAATTCTTGTTGTTCATAGAAGCATCAAGCATCAGCAGAATAATGAGGTCCTTAACACTGGATGATGCTGATAAGCTTTTGCAAACTACACTTTCCAAAATGGTTGCCCTTGGCGGTTGTTTTGACACATAAGCAATCAGTGTTAATGGTGTGAATTATCTGTGTCTTTTTCCCTGCAAAAAACACTTCCTTGGAGCCTTGCTTAATATGTTTCCCAGTTTTATTCCTTTTTTATGGTCTTTGATTTTCCAGAGAATCCTGGATGCAGGCCACAAACAGCACGTGGCCTAATCTTCTCCTCTGCCCAGGGGAACACGTATTCTCTTAACACACACTGAAATTAGCTGCCAATGTTTGTAAGAATTGCATATTGACAATTGTGCATTCAGTGTAATATTCTGTGTTCGGTCATTGAAAGAAGGGGATTCATTGCACCTTTTTCAAACTTGCTGGAACATCACCACACAAAAAAGAGGTATCAAGTATCTCACTAGATACGAATTGGAATGCATTGTAAAACAGGAAGGCAACAATCAGCCAGATGATACAAACTCTAATAAAAGGGGTGATCAAGTCACTGTTTCTCTTCCAAGCTAATAGAATAAACAAAATTCCCCCAAAGAGAGGTTGCCTCTTTTTTATAAAAGCCCTTTACCAACTGAACAGAACATACTGTTTGACTCTTCAATACTTTGTACATATGGAGATCCTTATCCAACAGCCACTTTATAAGCCAACCAGGAAAGAGGTTCTTGTGTTATTTACCTTGCTCAATGGACTAAGTTTAGGAATTCAGAAAGAACAGAAACTAATATATCCCAGGGTCCAATAACAGCAACCAGGAGCATCTATGACCTTTTAAATAGTCTGGAAAATTTCTGTTAAATTTTATTTTCTTGTACCTATTTTCAATATTAATTAAACCGTTCATCACACTTATTTTAATTGTACATGTTAGTGAATGTATTTTAAAGCAGAGTTCCACCCACATATATATATATATTTTTCCTGGCATCCCCTCTGCCTGTATAGATAATAAAAATAAAAGCATTTATATGTTTCTATCCCGTTCCCATTCATATTTTTTTTTTTTTTTTGCCTGCCTGATTTTCGTATTCCTCAGCGTATCCATTTTGATTGTGGGCATGTGAAGCCCACTCGGACCCTCTTCCGGGATAAGATGCATGCTGGTTACCCAGCATGCACCTCCCGATCTCACGCATGCGCATTGAATCGCTGGGCGCAGAGCTGATAGTGTATCTATCTCTGTATAGTTGCCATTACAATGGGCAGCAATGGAGGAAGGTCCTGCCCGTTGTTATGGGAACAAAGATAAGCGATCTCTCCCCAGCAAAACAAGTATGCCTTAGCCTAAATCCGCCTTAGATCGCGTCAGTTCCTGTGACTCGGCGCTGACCACTGACTCCTGGGAAAGATGACACACATCTCCCAGGAGCCCAGGCGAGGCAGGAAATGATCGCAATAAAAAGTCGCAGAATACAGGGGACACCATGGCAACAAGCCACAAGCGGTAAGTAAAAAAAAAATTTTTCTCCAAATGTTGTTGCTGATCATTTAAGGAGTTGAAAGATATAAAGATTGTTTTGTGGGTGGAACTCCGCTTTAACTATATGCACATACCCTAAAATCAATTCAGTAGATTCCAGCATTGAGACTTTAGCACTAGTATCTTCTAGCATAAGAGCAGGGAAGATCTAGGCGAATATGCAAACATGGTGTTAAATTTACATAAGGGAGGGGTTGTTTTAGGCTTACAGGTAGGGTGATGTATTGTGGGTTATGTAAAGGTTAGTGTAAAGATGGCCTTAGGGTGGGCCATCAGTATTTGTACAAGAACTCTGAGCTGAAAATTACTAGTACACTAAAAACTAATATAGTACCACAAACTGACTATGGCTGAGGGAACAACAATAACATGAAAAAATATTGAACTTAAAAGGAGAGGACATATAGAATTTAGGGGTTATGGGAAACCTGACCTTTATTCCTATATACACTGATCAGGCATAACTTTACGACCACTGACATGTTAAGTGAATAACATTGATTATCTCATTACAAGGGCATCTGAAAGTTAGTGGGATATATTAGGCAGCAAGTAAACATATTGTCCCTAAAGTTGATGGGTTTGTTGTGTATAGGGCTGTATAGCCATAGACCGGTCAGGGTGCCCATGCTGATCTGTGTCCACAGCCAAAAGTGCCTATAATAGGAATGTGAGCATCAGCACTGGATCACGGAGCAATGGAAGAAGGTGACCTGTTCAGGCTCTACTTCGTAACTTTCAGGACTTAAACCCACACTTAAACCCTGCCAATAACCCGCAAGTCTGTTTACATGTGACTGAACACAGCTGATCACATGGTAAAGGGTAGATGTGATTCCATCCCCTTTTTTCTGAAAGCTCAGACAAGCTTTATAAATGCGGGACTTTGCATGGATGCAGAGAAGAGAAGACTGCAGATAAACAGGTACAACGTATGTAGGAGGATTTGTTTAATCTCTTTATCACCTGAGGCCAGTCACTTCACTGGGTATATGTAAGGGTTTACAACCATTTTAACAGTTTTGAACTAGTGATTGTGACATATTGTTTCATTAGGCTTTGCACAGTTTATTTAGGTACATACTGTATGTGGTATAGTGCAGTATATATATCTCTTGTCTAGGATTAAAAAATGTACCATGTATACATATATGGGCTTCTCCTTAAATAACTATAAATCAAAATACTGCAGCCCATTAAAATGTGTCTGTTATAAATCAGCAGCCAAACAAAGCTTTTAGTGTGTTAAATTACTCAGCAGCTTATCTCCCCTTTATATAAATGAGTGATATGGCCTTTTAGTGAATAAGGTACTGCAACTTCCCTATGTATAGATATTATTGCACTCTTCCTCCAAAGATAAATACATGTGAATAAATTGTGCATTATGAGATTTACTTTCAAGCTATTAACCTATTAGCACTGAAGACAATCTAGAATCATTTATCAAACTTTCAGTCCCCTGTGTGTGTGTGGCATAAAAGAATATAAGACAATAATATTAAAGGCACACTAGTATGGAATCTAGATTAGATTTACAGACAATGAGTACTGAATAAATATTTGACAATATTCTAGGAAATATTCCATTGCTCAGGCTTTGCACATGTTTATTTTGCCCTATAATGTGCTTTCAGCTGCCAGGACAAGCTTAAATTTATCATCTGCTAGGATCTAGGGATTGCTGACAACATTAGCATTGTGCCACAGGCAGCCGATAACACAGAAGTACGACACAATACAGACACCACGCAATGTTATGGTAATGGCCCATGTACATTTATGGCTCTGGATCATTAAGATGTATAAATGCATCTTAGTCATACCAGCTTCATATTACATTTTTTTTTACCACCTCAATGGTAGAGAAAACCTTATCACGCTAATCTGCTCTTAACTCAGCTAGCTCAAAATTTTCATGCTGAAATCCTTTTGGAAAACTCAATTTTATATATTAAGAAAAGGCAGCATCCTGTTATATCACATAGCAACCAATTGGGAGCTTTATTTATAACCTACACTAGAAAATAATCGCAGCTTAAACAAAGAAAATAGTATTTTTGCTCAAAAAAAGCTTTGTGCCTCTCATTCTCATTAGTGCTTCCTTACTGCTTAGTAAGTCACTAATCTGAAGCGAGCAGGTACATATGAGCTGACCTTATAGGCACACATTCCAGGTTAGTAACTCACTAAATCAGGGTTCCTCAACAATGGGGCAGCGGCTCACTGCTGGGCCATAGCCTGCTTGCAGCCAGGCCATGAAGGATGCACTGCCTGACGTCCGGCGCCTGGCAAGCAGAGATATGCCCACCCGGATCACCGCTGTTCTAACCACGCAGCGGAGCCGCTACACTGCAGTGTGGTGGGGGAGCAGAGAGATGAGATCATCTCTCTTTGCCCGTCTGGATCATCGCGCTTCTGCCCACACAGCGGGGCTGCTGCACTGCTGGAAGTGACAATACGCATCTGATGGCAGGTGGCAATCCACATATTGGTGGCAGGTGGCAATCCACATCTGGTGGCAGGTGACAAACCACATCTGGTGGCAATCCACATCTGGTGGCAGGTGGAAATCTACATCTGGTGGCAATCCACATCTGGTGGCAGGTGAAAAACCACATCTGGTGGCAGGTGGCAATCCACATCTAGTGGCAGGCGACCGGGCAAGCCACAATCCACACCTAGTGGCAAGCGACGTGGCAAGTGACACTCTGTATCTGGTGGCAGATTCTGCATTATGGTGAGTTGAACTATTTCGTTTCATATTACAATGTAATGACAGAAATAATGGGCTTCAATCATCCTGACACCATATCAGCCTTGGTGCCGTGATGAATCACTAACACCAGCCATTTCCCTGACAAATTGCCCGCGAAAAGTCACATACCATACCCCCCCCCCCCAATAACATCGGTCCCCGGTGCCAAAAAGGCTGGGGGCCACTGCACTAAATTATAAAGCGAGGACCAGAAAGATTGCCTCCTAAAATGTAACTTTGCAAACAAGCTAGCAACAGCAGCTCATATTTATCTAATTGTGTTTTTTTTTCAGATTATTTATATTTTTTATTCTTATAAACAGGTCAATGTGGTGAGTTTAAAAAATAAATATGGGTTTAGAATATTTAAAAGAACATGAACTCCTCTTGTAATTGCATATTGATCAATTATCGTCTGCTAGAAATGATTCACATTGAAATTCAAAGTTTAAGTGTGCCTATTTTGCATATTTGGCTTAGACCAATGTATCTATGCATCTGCCATATCCGGCCCATCCTTATGGAAGCTGGAATTCACTGAAGTAGGCACAGCCACTACAGTGATCGCTGCTTGCTTCCGGGTCCCCAAGCTGCGTTGCTTGCTCAGCACTGGTGCCGCTCAGAGGACTCTTTGAGGGGAATTTTCCTAAGATTGGAGCAGACATGATCTAGATCAGCTGTGCATGGTAGCTTCTAGCTTACATTTTCATAGTTTAAACTGGTTGTGAACCTCAGACATGAAATATGAACAAAGCATATCCCCCTATAGTGTGTACGTGTCTCAATTAAGAGCACTACGTGTCATTTCTGTCTGCTACTTCATTCCTCTGCTGTCTGTATGAGTCACTTCTGACAAGTTTTCCCGACACCAAGAAAAAAAAGGTGACGGGGAGGCACCTCCAGCTGATTGACAGCCTCAGCTCTGATTCTGTGTGCTGTATGGAGGGGTGTGTCCCTTCCCTCCAATCAGCTCTCAGAGGTCTCCTCACTGAGCTCTGCAGTGTATAACTTCAGCGCTCCGCCCTCTTCTTCTGACAGCTCAGACAAGCTTTTCAAATTCTGGACTTTGGATGTAGAGAAAAGAAGACTGCAGATAAACAGGTACAACATATGAAGGAGGATTTGTTTCATCTCTGTGTGTCACCTGAGGTCAGTCACTTCACTGGGTATAATATTTAATACGCAGGAGTAATGACGCAAAAACAGCGCTTGCTAATGAAAAAACAAAAAAAAAATATATATATATATATATACAGTGTATATACAAAGTGACATGTATTAAAGTGCTCAAAAAGATTCAATAACTTGTACAATCTACATCTTACAAACCACACATATAAAAGTGAAATCCATAAAGTAGTGATTAAAGTGCCAAATAATCCTCTGTGGCATCCGATATATGGATTCTTCCTGCAGCAATCACAAGTAGCTCCAATGCTAAGCCACCAGGAGGGGAAACAAATGTGACAAATGGTGTAAGGATCCACGCTCACCAGACGTTGTTGACCCCCTCATTGCCTTATGACAAGAAGGATCAATAAAGGCTTTGGTGGTCTCCGTAACCTCAGGATATCTTTCAGCCAGTTCCCCAAAGATTCTCCTTGCAACAAAAGTGAGTACACCCCTCACATTTTTGTAAATATTTTATTCTATCTTTTCATGTGACAACACTGAAGAAATGACACTTTGCTACAATGTAAAGTAGTGAGTGTACAGCTTGTATAACAGTATAAAGTTGCTGTCCCTTCAAAATAACTCAACACACAACCATTCATGTCTAAACCGCTGGCAACGAAAGTGAGTACACCCCTAAGTGAAAATGTCCATATTGGGCCCAAAGTGTCAATATTTTGTGTGGCCACCATTATTTTCCAGCACTGCCTTAACCCTCTTAGGCATGGAGTTCACCAGATATTCACAGGTTGCCACTGGAGTCCTTCACTCCTCCATGATGACATCACGGAGCTGGTGGATGTTAGAGACCTTGCGCTCCTCCACCTTCCATATGAGGATGCCCCACAGATGCTCAATAGAGTTTAGGTCTGGAGACATGCTTGGCCAGTCCATCACCTTTACCCTCAGCATCTTTAGCAAGGCAGTGGTCCTCTTGGAGGTGTGTTTGGGCTCGTTATCATGTTGGAATACTGCCCTGTGGCAAAGTCTCCGAAGGGATCATGCTCTGCTTCAGTATGACACAGTAATGTTGGCATTCATGGTTCCCTCAATGAACTGTAGCTCCCCAGTGCCGGCAGCACTCATGCAGCCCCAGACTATGACACTCCCACCACCATGCTCGACTGTAGGCAAAACACACTTGTCTTTGTACTTCTCACCTGGTTGCCGCTGCACACTCTTGACACCATCTGAACCAAATAAGTTTATCTTGGTCTCATCAGACCACAGGACATGGTTCCAGTAATCCATATCCATAGTCAGCTTGTCTTGATCAAACTGTTTGGGCTTTTTTATGCATCATCTTTAGAAGAGGGATGACTGGGATTCTGGGATGACAGCCATGCAGACCAATTTGATGCAGTGTGTGGCGTATGGTCTGAGCACTGACAGGCTGACCCCCCAGACTTTCAACCTCTGCAGCAATGCTGGCAGCACTCAAACGTCTTTTCCCAAAGACAACCTCTGGATATGACGCTGAACACATGCACTCAACATGACCATGGTGAGGCCTGTTCTGAGTGGAGCCTGTCTAGTTAAACCGCTGTATGGTCTTGGCCACCGTGCTGCAGCTCAGTTTCAGGTTCTTGGCAATTTTCTTATATCTTATAGCCCAGGCCATCTTTGTGTACAGCAACAATTCTTTTCCTCAGAAAGTTCTTTTCCAGGTGCCATGTTGAATTTCCAGTGACCAGTATGAGAGAGTGAGAAAGATAACACCAAATTTAATACACATGCTCCCCATTCACACCTGAGACTTTGTAACATCACACGTGTCAAATGACACTCGGGAGGGAAAATGGCTAATCGGGCCCAATTTGGACATTTTCACTTAGGGATGACTTAGGGGTGTACTCACTTTAACTGAACACAATGAGGTTACAAACGAAATGGTTACTATGCACCAGATTCTGTTTGCTTTAGTTTTGGCAAATTCTGCCCTTTGCATATTCTCAATAAAGTGTATGCTGACTGAATGATGTCACCGGCTCTCAACCTCGTACTATCATAGAGCACTCTACATTCATTAAGAAAATGCAAAGTGTTCTCTAAATGGCACCCATGCCAAGCAAGCAACCCCTGTGTTCACCAAGCAGTAGGGCAGTTGCTCGGCATGGGACCTGGAAGGTGATCTACTAAAAGTGTTGTCTACTACAGTGATCTACAGCTTACATAGGGATAAGCTAGATATTGCACATACTGTACATACTGTACTTACATTGGTCCAAGCTAACTATGCAAACAAATCCATACCCAAGCTTCAGCTTTAACAAATTATGAAGTGCTTTTGCTGGGACTCGTTTTAATTTAAATCTTTTTATTTTTTCAAAGTAAAATATGAAAAAAAGCTTTTGTGCATGATTCTCTGTTGCTTACTTATAAGTGATAACACCTGTGCAGGTCTTCATATTTAAACAAGAAAGTAGTCTTCTAGATGCAATAAGAAGCAGGGAGCACAGACTGAAAGACCACACAAATATTCCCATTAGCTGTGGTATATAAAGCTACCAGGTGGGCAGAAAAACCTTAAACCTTTGTTTGAACAATGTGAGGAATGTGCATTCAACATAATTGTCTGATCATACGTGAGCTGAACAGGAAACCTGTCTATGTGTGTTTAAGCTGTTAGGTAAAGGCTCAGTCAGTAATATATAAAGAGGGGTAAGTGTAAGGCTACAGAGCATCCACTGCAATGCTATACAACACATTTCATTGTGACAAAATCCAAGTTGTACTTTATGTTTTGAGTAGTAAGATGAATATTGATTATTACAGCGATAAAGTAAACTTGTATCTTGCCCACGCAAAATAAAACAATGGGTTCACTTTAAAGTGGTTGAATTTAAAGTCAATTTATTTATTTATTTTTTTAATAACAAATCACAGAATTAGACAGAGTGGCCCGATCCTTCTCTTCCTGAGTCTCCCACGAGTGCACCTGACTCCTCCTCTTGGTATGCCACCATAGGAAACTGCTTCCTGTGGTGGCACACCTGCAGGCTTGAATCTGTGCCACGCTGCCTGTGTCCATAGACACAGACAGCGAAGTTCCTCCCCACCCCCCGCTCTTTTTACAGGTTTTGACTGACAGCCATTGGATTTTTCTTCCTCAGCAAAGCCTGTGAGTGGACAGAGGTGGTACAGACATGCACAGAGCTGGATCAAGTGAGGATATAAGGGGGGAGAGGGGACAATACATTTTTAGAACTTTAGAACCACTTTAATTCACCCATTACCAGCAACATATACGTACTTATCATCTTTCTCTACCCTGCTGTCCCTGTTCAGCTGCCTGGAGTGAGATAGATCAGTGTTTCTCACCTTTTTTTCTGTCAAGGCTGAAGGCACCCTTTAAAATTCTGCACATCTCAAAGCACCCCATTCTATAATGTAAAAATTAAACCAATAGTTTTACATAATGCAGCAACATCCTCATACATAGGACACCCAACATTAGAGATGATTTATTCTTCCAAAACAAACACACCTTTGCACACTGGTACTGACTAGTATTCCAATATTTCTCTTCTCCCTCAGTTTCTCTCCCTCAGTTAGCTAATGTCCCCCCAGTGCTGACAGGGAGTGGCAGAGGCAAGCAAGGATGCTGTGCAAGAGCCTGACATCCCCTTATCAACCGATTACATCATTGGTTGTTAGGACGCCAGCGGCTAGAAGTTTGTAATGGTGCACAATGAAAACCCGTGGCTTTATGTAACTAAAAGGCAGGCTTGATCCACCAGCTGGCTTGTATACAGTTTTTGGGCAGCTTTTAGATATTTTGCCAAGGCACCGCTGAAGAAACATGAAGGCGCCATGGTTGAAAAACGCTTGTTAGAGCTTGCTGTTTCCTGGGACAGTACTGGGACAATCACCGAGCCCCAGCATTGTCACATGGATTGAGACACATACCCCCTCAATGTGGATAAATGTGAAGGGTACAATTTTTCAGCTAGGTTCCGTTTCAGCAGATCATTTGCAACCCACAAGCTGTCATTGCTAAGGCTCCGTTCACTTAGGGGCAACTTACGCTCAAGTCACCTCAAGTCGCTTGACATCTAAAATCCCATTGAAATGAATGGGAGCCGTCTTAATATACACTACTGAGTCGCTCCGACTTCAAAAAAAGGTTCCTGCACGACTTCAAGGCAACTTCTATCCAACATGTGCCCATAGAAGTCAATAGAAGTTGCCTCCAAGTCGGATTCCCCATCTTAATGCACGCGACTTTACAGTGCAAAGAATAGAAATTTTATTTGGGGCAACCTCCTCTCTCCCTTCTCTGATTGGCCACAGGCAAAGTCGCCTGGCATAAGTCGTGTTGTAAGTCGCCTAAAGATGCTCTGAAGTGGCGCTGAAAGTCGCGCTGCAATTGCCTAGCAAAGTCACGCTGAAGTCAGATCGCCCATGTGTGAACAGAGCCCAAGGCAAGTCCATATAAGACAGAATGTAATAGATTCCTAAAAATTGGATGCGCTGAAAACATCATGGGCTGCAGAAAAATCAATGAGTTCACACAAGGTCCATTATTGTCGGTACCATTTTATACCGTATATGTCAATGACTCTTTATAAACATCCAGATTGCTAAGCAACAATGATAATTCTACTGTAGCAGCCTGCCTGCAAAAACCTATATCACTGTACACTGCTGTGATAATTATTCCAGTTGGCTTTGTTGAACGCAGGTGCAAGATGTCCTGACCACAGTTGTTTCTCTTCACTAACTTCAGAGCAAGCTACATACATCATGTCTGCTACATACATCATGTCTTGTCGTGCTGCAACAGGTAAAAGGAATATATGTATCCACCTTGAGGACAACTTCTGCTGAAACATGCTGCATATGTTTTTTTATGCTTCACAACAAAGACCAGTTTCCACCAGAGTAACCATACCTGACGGCTGAAGCCAAAGTTATATTTACCACAAGGCATCATGAGCCAGTGGTTGCAGAGTTTTAAGGCTTTAAAATGTAGACATTTTCATAATGTTTTCCTTATTTTGTTTCCCTCTTCTGTGGAACTCTAGATATTTGTTGCTGATTTCAGCAAGAGAAGTGTACCCCCAGTGAGGGAGTGCAGTGGATGTTAAGATGAGGCAAATAGAGTTCATAAAACCGTCTCTCCATTCTCTTGTCTGATGGTCTGTACAATTAAACATAGCGCTATGATGTCTAATCTATGCTGTCTTCAATAGTGTATTCTAGCATTCATTTTTACTAAATTCATCACACAAGACAAGGGGCCAAGCCTTTACAAAAGGACCTCATTATTAAGGTGGGCACTAGGGGTGCGCATCTTCACTGGCCTCACGATTCGACTTGATTCCGATTTCAGGTCAATGATTCGATTTGATTCCGCGATGCATAACGATTAGGATACAGGGGTGTCAGTGGGTGGGTGGTGAGGGGTGTCAGTCGGTGGGTGTGAGGGATGTCAGTGGGTGGGTGGTGACAGGTGTCAGTGGGTGGGTGTAAGGGGTGTCAGTGGGTGGTGAGGGGTGTCAGTGGGTGGGTGGTGAGGGGTGTCGGTGAGTGGTGAGCGGTGTCAGTGGGTGGGTGTGAGGGGTTTCAGTGGGTGGTGAGGGGTATCAGTGGGTGGTGAGGGGTTTCAGTGGATGGCAGTGGGTGGGTGTGAGGGCTGTCTCATTTCTTCCTAATTTTCAGACCTGTGATTGAAACCCCAAATTACATTTTTAATTAGTACATTTGTCCCAGATGTCTTCCTAATTTTCAGACCTGTGATTTACCCCAAATTACATTTTTAATTAGTACATTTGTCCAGTTATCCTTCATGCAGAGTTATGTAGCAACATATGGCAGTTCCTCTCTCGGCGCTCGTTACCGCCCAGCCCGACGCCCACCTCTCTCCTCTCTCTCTCTTGTCTCCGGCAGACGTCCGCAGTGGATTCCTCAGCCCCGCCTGCCTGAGGAATCCACCGCTGACGTCTGCTGGAGACAAGAGAGGAGAGAGGCGGGCGGCGGGCTGGGCGGTAACGAGTGCCAAGAGAGACACTGCGGTATGTTGCTAGATAACTCTGCATGAAGGATAATTGGACAAATATACTAATTAAAAATGTAATTTGGGGTTAATCACAAGTCTGAAAATTAGGAAGACATCTGGGAAGAAGCCGCAACAGTGCCGACTCTCGGTTCACACATAGGAGACTTGTCAGGCGACTCAGTCGCCTCCATGCACTGCAATTGGAACTGTTCCAAGTCACTCCAACTTAGAAAAAGGTTCCTGTACGACTTTGGGGACGACTTGCGACTTGCATTGACTTATATTAGAAGTCATTTGCAAGTCGCTTTGTGCAGAGGTCACGCTGAGTCACCCACAAGTCGGATGACGTCACCCCTAATCGATTATGGGCAGTCGCTGCATGGATGCCACATCGTGCACGACCAAATCGCGATGCACCGATTCATCATTTCAGCACCCCTAGTGGGCACGGGGGACCTGCTTTAGATTAGTGATGTTTATGATACTAATATAGTTCCGTTTTTAGGTAACTCAATGCTTATTGATTCAATTCAAACTGGAATTGCAATGTTTACTGCATAAACGCTGAATTGCGGGCAAAAACTTTATTGGGTCATTAGATAGTTACCAAAATGGGTGGCTGCTTATTCTTTTTTCAAAAAATGTTAAATGCAAACAGCCTGTGACTGTCATTGACATTTCAGCGGTAAAACTGACAGTCAGGGCTGGAGCACAATGATCACACTGAGTAGCTTTTCCATTTAGAAAACATTGTGTATTCTTTTAAAGGAACACAAGGCATTCTGTGATTGGACAAGAGGAGTATATTCCTAATCACAGAATGCCTGTGCATGCCTCACTGCTGGCAGCAGCCAGCTGTAGGAAATACATCATTGGAGGTACCTTATTGGTACTTGGCTAATGCCCAATTAAATCTTTGCCCAAACTTTAAATGATTGTCCCCTGCTAGCACTCTCTGCTCCTCCTCTTCTCTAAAAGCCCCCATAGCTACTTGCCATGGGGGAACGGGTGCAAGAAAGCTCCCGAGCCAGGCTGTGTGTGTCCACAGACACACACAGCGTGGTTCGGTCCTGCCCCCTCGTCACAGGGTTCGACTGACAGCAGCTCCTGCTGCTATCAGCAAAGCCTAAGACCAGGTAGTAGGAGGGGAGAGGAGCTGCTGCAAACAGGACAGCGCTAGATTGAGAGAAGACTCAGGTAAGTGTTTAAGGGGGGGGGGGGGGGGGGCGGCAATTGAAAGGTTTTTTA
>BLSH010487403.1:488883-505238 GCA_018402905.1 Glandirana rugosa | reverse complement strand
TGTTAAAAAAAAAAAAAAAAAAAAAAAAAGTAATTGTGCATCATCTTTAGAAGAGGCTTCCTTCTGGGACGACCGCCATGCAGACCAATTTGATGCAGTGTGCGGCATATGGTCTGAGCACTGACAGGCTGACCCCTTCAACCTCTGCAGCAATACTGGCAGCACTCATACGTCTATTTCCCAAAGACAACCTCTGGATATGACGCTGAGCACGTACACTCAACTTCTTTGGTCGGCCATGGTGAAGCCTGTCCTGTTAAATCACTGTATGGTCTTTGCCACCATGCTGCAGCTCAGTTTCAGGGTCTTGGCAATCTTCTTATAGCCTAGGCCATCTTTATGTAGAGCAACAATTCTTTCTTTCAGATCCTCAGAGAGTCCTTTGCCATGAGGTGCCATGTTGAACGTCCAGTGACCACTATGAGAGAGTGTGAGCGATAACATCAAATTTAACACACCTGCTCCCCATTCACACCTGAGACTTTGTAACACTAATGACTCACATGATACCGGGGAAGGAAATGGCTAATTGGGCCCAATTTGGACATTTTCACTTAGGGGTGTACTCACTTTTGTTGCCAGTGGTTTAGACATTAATGGCTGTGTGTTGAGTTACTTTAAGGGGACAGCAAATTTACACTGTTATACAAGCTGTACATTCACTACTTTACATTGTAGCAAAGTGTAATTTTATCAGTGTTGTCACATAAAAAGATAGAATAAAATATTTACAAAAATGTGAGGGGTGTGCTCAATTTGTGAGATATTGTGTGTACATGTGATTTTGTTGTGTTTTTATTTTTAATAAATTTGCAAAGATTTCTAACAAACCTCTTTCACGTTGTCATTATGGGGTATGATTTGTAGAATTTTGAGGAAAATAATGAATTTAATCCATTTTGGAATAAGGCTGTAACATAACAAAATGTGGAAAAAGTGGAGCGCTGTGAATACTTTCCGGATGCACTATATATATATATAAATTCATTCACTTCACTATCTTTTTACATCATTTCACAATGTTCTCTACAAATGCTTGTAAAAATATGATAGTATGGCAGGAGAAGAGACAGCCAGCACAAGCAAATCAAAAAAGTGAATTTGTTATTAAACAATCCACTTTAAACTTTACTGACATAATGCACATTTTTCTTTCACCAAAGTATTACAGTTCTGTCCTTACTATGTTTTATTCTCAATAAAAAGAGCACACAAAGCCAGTATTTTACCTTAGGATAGATACTTTACTCAGTAATTTGTTTAAGGACAGTTACTTTAGGATTATTGCAAGACAGCTGCTATTTAATTCTGTATTGTTTTCTTCAATTAATCTTAAAAATGTAAAGTATTTTTGGTGTAAAATGTCTGTCTTCCAGTCCACTGAGCAAACCACTAGAGCATAACATACACATGGCTCTAGGTGCAGAGTCAGTCACATGTGTTATTCTCCTGGGCAGTAAACTGTGTTGCTGTGGTAAGACAAATGCGGGGTCAGCTGTCAGTTAAGGCAGTGCACCAGAAAGCATGTAAAAACATTATCTCCCCATCATTTTTCAGCAATATACAACCATACACAATATTATACAGCACTCAATACCAATGAGACAAAGACTAGACTGGATAGGCATAAGGAAAGGAATGTATTGTAAAGCAAACAGCTACCTAGGTTTTTTTTTTCCTTTTTGACCCGAGAACTAAGAGTTGTGAAAGGTGAACCCGATTTTAATGTCTCTTTACTCAGCCTAGTTCACTATGGGGTTGATTAACCAAAGGCAAATAGACAGTGTATTCTGCAGGTACAGTTGCTCCAGAGCTTAGTAAATGATGTAAATCTCTGCTCACTTCTTTCATCCAATCAGGTGCAACCAAAAATGCTGTTTTTTTTTTAATTGTCCTTGCATGTGATTGGATATTCTTTGTAAAGTGAAGCTTTATCTCATGAACTAAGCTCTGGAACAACTGCACTTGCAGAATGCAGTCAATTGACCTTTAGTAAATA
Organism: Glandirana rugosa; assembly: GCA_018402905.1. Classification (NCBI taxonomy): domain Eukaryota; kingdom Metazoa; phylum Chordata; class Amphibia; order Anura; family Ranidae; genus Glandirana; species Glandirana rugosa. Next base: position 503,239 of record BLSH010487403.1, on the reverse strand, counting down.
TACCCCTATGTACTGTAACCATTTTGTGAATGAGGGCTTGAAGTGTCAATCTGATAGCAATCAATAGCAGATCAATAGCATCAATCAATAGCAGAGCAATATTTCAGCTATTGGGAGCCATGGGTCATCCATCGATTTCTTTTATACCTTAAGGACTTTAAAACCATAATACATATATATATATAAGTTGTGGGTTTTAACCACTTCCTTACTGGGCACTTAAACCCCCCTCCTGCCCAGACCAATTTTCAGGTTTCAGCGCTGTCGCATTTTGAATGACAATTGCACGGTCGTGCGACGTTGTACCCGAATAAAACTGATGTCCTTTTTTCCCCACAAATAGAGTTTTCTTTTGGTGGTATTTGATCACCTCTGCGGTTTTTATTTTTTGCGCCATAAACAAACTAAGAGCGACGATTTTGAAAAAAGAACAATATTTTTTACTTTTTGCTCTAATAAATATCCAAAAATAAAAAATAAAAAAAGCAATTAGTCATCGGTTTTGGCCGGTTTATATTCTTCTACATATTTTTGGTAAAAAAAAATCGCACTCGGCGTTTATTGATTGGTTTGCGCAAAAGTTATCACATCTACAAACTATGGGAATTGATTTATGGCGTTTTTATTATTATTTTTTTTTTTTACTAGTAATGGCGGCGATCTGCGATTTTTATTGGGACTGCGATATTGGGGGGGACATGTCGGACATTTTTGACACTTTTTTGGGACCAATGACATTTATACAGCGATCAGAAATTTAAATGTCCACTGATTACTGTGTAAATGTCACTGGCAGTGAAGGGGTTAACCCGCAGGGGGCAGTGAAGGGGTTAACAATGTTCCCTAGGTGTGTTCTAACTGTGGGGGGGATGGGTTGGCCGGGACATAACAGATCTAACTGATCCCAGTGACAGGGATCAGTAGATCTGCTTGTCCCCCTCTCACAGAACGGGGAACCGCCGTGTTTACATCGGTGGTTCCCTGTTCTACAGCTCTGTAAGGCGATCGCGGGTCAGGAGCGGACATCGAGTCCATCCGACCCGCGGGCACGCCCACGAAGTGTGCGGCGGCCGCGCGCGCCGCCGCTTGTGAGTGCGTGCAGGGGGCGTGTAAAGGGGCGGACGTCTATAGACGTCCTCCCGGAGATTCAGATCCGCGCTGTAGACGTCTTTCGTCTATAGCGCGGATCTCTACAGGTTAAAGCAGTTTAACGGGCTATGGGTGCAGCTGTCAGCCACAACCCCTGTATTGTTTTTTTCACCCAGAGCTTCTGTTTCTGCTAAAAGTGATCCAAGCAGTACATGCGGCTGGCCATAAAGTTCCTGCTCCGACATGCACTGTTAACTCTGGGACCTTATATAGACAGATGTAGGGAAAAGAGGTGTATAGGCGCTGCAACCTTCACACATAAATGCTACGCCCGGTGCTCAGACCGTGAGGCTGCCGACAACTCCAACGTACCAGAGTAAGGAAAGGGATGGTCGGCACTCAGGGTGACATCCAAAATGGTATCTCTTTATTAAATACATGTACAAAGCTGTAAAACATCCTACGCATTTCGGATGTTAGTCCTTAGCCATGACTAAGGGCTAACGTCCGAAACGCGTAGGCTCATAAACAGGTGTGTGCCTTTACAAATCATGTCCAATCAACTGAATTTACCACAGGTGGACTCCAATCAAGTTGTAGAAACATCTTAAGGATGATCAGTGGAAAAAGGATGCATCTGAGCTAAATTTTGAGTGTCATGGGAAAGGACATGAATACTTATGTACATGTGTTTTTTTTTTCCATTTTCTTAGTTTTAATAAATTTGGAAATATTTTAAACAAACATCTTTCACGTTGTCATTATGGGGTATTGTTTGTAGAATTTTGAGGAAATAAGGCTGTAACATAACAAAATGTGAAAGAGTGAAGCGATGTGAATACTTTCCGGATGTGCTGTATATATTTTACCAAAAATTTGGGTTATATATTGTGTTTTTTATATTAAAATTTATTAACGTGTATTTTTAAAAAAAAATGCATTTGAAAAAACACTGTGCAAATACCACATGACATTAAAAAATTGCAAAAATAAACTTAAGTTAAAAAAAAAAATTGTAAAAACACATAATGCTTAGGGGGTTCTAAGTAATTTTCTACCAAAAAGTACTGATTTTTTCTTAAACAAAAAGTGTCAGAAAATGCCTGCCCTTCAAGTGGTTGATTTCTGCAAGAGATATCTTTGCATCCTTCTGTTGCAGCAAGGCTTGTCTCACTCCTCTAGCTGCATTCTTTGTAATGTCATTTATATAAAAACAAAGATATCCTAGACAGTGCACAAGAGATATAAGATGCTGATGGGTCACTCAATCGTCATTTTGTACAGACTGAGCTATTTACTATAGGCATCACAGACCGCTTTAAACACACAAGGTACAACGGTTGGACAACAACGGTTGTACAACAGCTTGTTGTATGATCATCTGACCGGAAGTCCGCGCGATTACAACAGCGACGGTCGTACAACAGAAGTTGGGTGAGCAGACTAGAAAACTTTTGTTGTACAACAAGGCGTCGTACGACTGTTGAATTGTGTCTACAGAGAAGTTGGGCCAACAAAGCTGTACTGTGCAAAACATGCATGCTCAGAAGTCAGGAGCGCTCGGAAGTGTCCGTTCGTGTAAACCTACGTTCCTAATTCCCAAATCACATTCACCTGAACTTCCTCTTTAGACGCCCTTAACACGTCACTACGTTCGGCTTGTTGAAGCTTTGTTGTACGATTACTTGACGCATATCAGTACGCTAGACACAACAGCCGATTTTGGGCAAAAGTTGAATGTCTGGTCGCATGACCGTCGCACCACGTGTACAAGGCATAAGGCACACCAACACTGCAGAGTGGATGCATAACACTCAACAGAAGAATGAATAGTTAAAAAGTAATAAACCCAAAAACAAAAATGTTATATATTACAGCTCCCAATTCACCCTAAGACAGGAAGTTCATTACTGGCAGGATCACCAGGTGAAAACAGAGGGGTTTAATACAGCTTTAATGTGTACATAGTTCAGAAACCTTTACCTTGCTTTTTTATTTCTTGATGATACATATTGATGTGTTTGCTGTATTCTGAGAACTAGATTTGGTGTGCCATATTGGCATGTGTTACCGTAAAGCTGGCCATTGAAGGATTAAAATTCAACTGGTTCAGTTAGTTCATTGCTGTCCCTTTTCAACAGAAGTCAATAGTTTGATCAATAGCTTCTGTTGAACGAACAAGTAGCAAAAATACTCTGTACTGACTTTTTTATGTCGATTCTTGACGGATTTCTGCAAATTGGGCATTATGTGTTAGCCCCACAACCTAAAGCTGCCCATAGGTGGATAGAATTTCGAAGGAAATTTCTTACAAAAAGTCTTAAGAAAATTTGTATGAAAATTCTCAGAATATTCTCAGAATATTAGTTTGTCATTCGAAAGATTTCATTTGCTTTTAACATTTGATTTTTGGAATGAATGGACTTTATCGAACGAAAACCACATACACTGTTAGAAATGTGTTAGTTCGAGAACATTTTCCTTCCTACTCCTTCAAATTTTCTTGTCACTGTGGTCGAAAACAAAGAGTTTTACCCACTAATGATTGGAAACACTAATTAACTTTTTTAGAACATTCTTTTCCTAAGAATTTTTATTAGAAGTTCTACCTGTCTATGTCCAGCCAAAGGTCCTAGTCAAGCCTTTCAGTACTTGTTATGCGACCCTTAGACTCCAGCAGTCTTTTGTAGGAACATTGATTTGTAAAGCAGTATAGTAGTGATCTCCACAATACTCATGTAGAATGCACCCAGTTTCTCACTGTTTTGAAAATAATAATGGTCTGATACTGGGGACATGTTACAGTTGTGAAAACAGTGTTTTCACAACTGTAACATGTCCCCAGTATCAGACCATTATTTCCTCTACTATGTCTTCAGTCTGACAGCACTGTATTTACCTAACATTATGTGCTGCCCTTTGTCAAGTTAGGGGCCACATTTGAGGCCCTCTATACTTCCTAAGTCAACAACCACTGGCCTAAGGGATGATCTCCACCCACATATTGTGTATCTATAAGGTAAATAGTTCTCTGAGGGTTTGATCATGCAGAAGCAAATTTAGGAACACAACTTAGATGGTACCATATAATGTCATGCTTTCAAGAGTTACTTACATTCTGCTTTCATTTAAAATAAATTGCAAAGGCAGTCAATGATTACAAAATATACTATATGGTATCTGTAAATTGTCAATCAAGACCACATATGCCAAATTTCAGCTATATGAACTATATACATGGCCAGGATTTCAGCAAACTTTATTATGTTCTATAAATATTGAGATTCTGACAATGCCAGTGCCCTTGCTCAATGTGAGCACTAACTATGGTCATTCCAAATGATGTACGATATGCATTTACTATTACTAAAAGTTACAAAGGATAGCAAAAAAGGTTGTCTTTTCAAGTAAAGAAACCTGGTCACATTTTTAGTATTCTGTATGGCCACATTACCAGACAATGTTTAATTTACAGTCATGAAAGTATTATTTGAGAGAATTCTACAGGTGACAGAGATGGTATTCATCATACCAGAAACATCCTGGAAGCAGAAATGAAAATCGCTAGTAGAAGTGAAAAGCTTAAAATACAGCCTCAGGAGAAAAAGTGACTCCCAAGTCACAAATTGGCAGGTAGCAGGATCCAATTAAAGCATCATACTCACTGAGAGCATCATTGGCAATGTGGCCAGTCAGAGTTTGTTAGAAACGACTTTAACCACTTGCCGACCGCCGATCGGCATCTGACGGCGGCAAAGTGGCTCGTTCCCGCAAATCGCCGTCATACGGCGGCGGCTGCGGGAACGAGTTTAGTGAGCGCGCACGCGCGCTCACTGTGTCCAGGGGGGGCCAGGGAGCGGGTGCGGCGACTTCGATTGCCGCCGGCTACCCGCGATGGCCCCCCCAGAGCGAGTGAGCGGAGGTCCGTGTATGTAAACACGGACCTCCGCTCTGTGTGAGGGGGAAGGGCTGTGATCACAGCCTTCCTGTACGTGAAGGCTGTGACCACTTCCCTTCCCCAGATAGGGCAGCACCAATACAGTTAGAACACGCCGAGGGAACATACTTAACCCTTAGAGTGCCCCCTGCAGGTTAACCCCTTCACTGCCAATGGCATTTACACAGTAATCAGTGCATTTTTATAGCACTGATCGCTGTATAAATGCCAATGGTCCCAAAAAAGTGTCAAAATGGTCCGACATGTCCGCTGAAATATTGCAGTACCGCAAAAAAATCGCAGATCGCCGCCATTATTAGTAAAAAATAAAAAAAAATAAAAACCCCAAAAATGAATTCTCATCATCCGTAAACGCGACCACTTTTGCGCAAACCAATCAATAAACGCAGATTGCGATTTTTTTTTATCGCAAATATGAGGAAGAATATAAATCGGCCAAAAACGGTGAAAAAAAATGTTTATATTTTTTTTTGGATTTGTATTTTAGGAAAAAGAAATTTGGGTTTTTTTGCAAAATTGTCGCTCTTCTTTTGTTTATAGCGGCGATCAGAAATGACACAGCGGTGATCAAATACCACCAAAAGAAAGCTCTGTTTGTGGGAAAAAAAGGACGCAAATTTCGTTTGGGTACAACGTCGCACGACCGCGCAATTGTCAGTTAAAGCGACGCAGCGCCGAATCGCAAAAAGGGCTCCGGTCCTAAAGCTGGAAATCCTTCCGGGGCTGAAGTGGTTAAGGAAACTTAGATGGTGCACAAAGGTTGTCTGAGGGCGGGTTGATTGTAATGTGCTATATAGATTTAGGAACACAAACTGAAATCACTTTCATGAGCTGCAAAGATGCTTAGCTATGCCTATAAACAAATTTCAAGCCAACCTTGCCAGAAATAAATGCTCCAAAATAATTAAAAAGTTACCATTTTAATAAATATAATTTTTATGAAGGCTAGTTTCTTGACTTTTCTCCTAATCAAAGCACTACAATACTATTTCAGTAACTTTTCCAGAAAAAGTATAACGAAAAAAGAGTCTGGATAAAGATATAGCTGCTGATCTGCATACTTGTTCTGGGTTAATAGCTCATAAGAAAAACCTGGCCACCATGCATTTTCAGTTTCAATATTTTTATTCATTTTAGGTGATACACTAACTGCGGTGTCCATGCAGGGACGAAAATTTCATTCATACAACAAAACAAACGAAAAACAGCAACAGAGACACCAAGGGCAAGAAAGAGTGGCTTAGTGTCTAGGGTCAGTTTACACACTCACCGTAGCTCACCTTCAAGGGGGTAGTTTGATTCAGGTAGCTACACTGGTCTTTTACAAGAAGTAAATAAGGGATATTGGGAAAAAGAGATATAATGAGATTGGGGAGAACATTGACAGGAGATGGGGGGGGGGGGGCAGAGGTGGGATAAGGAGAAGCAAAGGAAGGGTTGAGGGTTTTCCCCCCTGTGGCTCAGGTCCAAAATAGAGAGATGCAATACAAAAAAAGCTAATGTTAGATAAATTCAAGAATGGGAAGGCATAAGTAATTCTGGGTTTTCAGCTTCAAAAACTTAGAATGAGAGTTCTGGAGCTCACTGGACAGCTTTTCATTGACAAGTGCATTTTCAAAAAAAGTTCAGCAGTGGCAGCCCCCAAATTCCTTTTGGTTTCTTTTAGGTATATTAATACTAATTAGAATAAGTAGCAAAGGATGAGATCCTGTGTCAGGCTATCCATTTCCCCATATACAACATTTTACAGCTGTCAAAGAAGGGAATTCCCCTCACCTTGGGAAGATTTCCTTTCACTTTTTGTGTCTCTATTAACGGGAAGTGAGAAGTAATCTTTGACATGGGATAACATAGAGCGATAATAGAGAGCCACAACCCATCTGTATAGTATAGTGTAGACCAGTGTTTTTCAACTCCAGTCCTCAAGGCACACCAACAGGTCATGTTTTCAGGATTTCAATGAGTTTGCACAGGTGATTTGATCAGTTTCACTGCCTTAGTAATTAACACAGCTGTTTCATCTGAGAGAAATCCTGAAAACATGACCTGTTGGTGTGCCTTGAGGACTGGAGTTGAAAAACACTGGTGTAGACCACTGCAGCTGTTTGACATAAGTTTACCTGGGGGGAAGTATGTAGTGGGAAGGCTATGGCCCTTGCCATACAGACTTTTAGAAAGTATTTGTTAATGAACTTTGATTACATCAATCTGCCACCATTATTAGTCTGTACTCCATCCCCCACTGTCCCTCCCCCATATCTAGCTGGACCAAAGTGGTAAGTCTATTTTGCTTGGACATCTCATTGTCCCATGTCTAAAGGCAGCCTTATGCTGGCCAAAAACGGTTCAATAACACCAAAATAAAATTTGAGCATTGCTTTTGATGATCGGGCAACCTTGTCTTCTCCTTCAGGCACCTACACACACAAATATATACATAAATATATTTATATATACAGGTGATACTCAAAAAATTAGAATATCTTGCAAAAGTTCATTTATTTCAGTAATGCAACTTAAAAGGTGAAACTAATATATGAAATAGACTCATTACATGCAAAGCAAGATAGTTCAAGCCGTGATTTGTCATAATTGTGATGATTATGGCTTACAGCTCATGAAAACCCCAAATCCACAATCTCAGCAAATTAGAATATTACATGCAATCAATAAAACAAGGATTGTACATAGAACAATATCAGACCTCTGAAAAGTATAAGCATGCATATGTACTCAGTACTTGGTTTGGGCCCCTTTTGCAGCAATTACTGCCTCAATGCGGCGCGGCATGGAAGCTATCAGCCTGTGGCACTGCTGAGGTGTTATGGAAGACCAGGATGCTTCAATAGCGGCCTTCAGCTCTTCTGCATTGTTGGGTCTCATGTCTCTCATCTTTCTCTTGGCAATGCCCCATAGATTCTCTATGGGGTTTAGGTCAGGCGAGTTTGCTGGCCAATCAAGCACAGTAATCCCACGGTCATTGAACCAGGTTTTGGTGCTTTTGGCAGTATGGCCAGGTGCCAAGTCCTGATGAAAATGAAGTCAGCGCCCCCATAGAGCTTGTCTGCGGAAGGAAGCACGAAGTGCTCCAAAATCTCCCGGTGGATGGCTGAGTTGACCCTGGACTTAATGAAGCACAGTGGACCAACACCAGCAGATGACACGGCTCCCCAAATCAACACAGACTGTGGAAACCTCACACTGGACTTCAAGCATCTTGCAGTGTGTGCCTCTCCATTCTTCCTCCATACTCTGGGTCCTTGGTTTCCAAATGAGATGCAAAATTTGCTCTCATCAGAAAAGCGGACTTTGGACCATTGAGTTACAGACCAGGTCTGTTTTTCTTTAGCCCAGGTAAGACGCTTCTGACGTTGTTTGTTGTTCAGGAGCAGCTTGACAAGAGGAATATGACATTTTAAGCCCATGTCTAGAATCCGTCTGTGTGTGGTGGCTCTTGATGCACTGACTCCAGCCTCAGTCCACTCCTTGTGAAAGTCTCCAACACCTTTGACTGGCCTTTTCCTGACAATCCTCTCCAGGCTGCTGTCATCCCTGCTGCTTGTGCACCTTTTTCTTCCACACTCCCTTCCACATAACTTTCTATTAATGTGCTTTGATACAGCACTTTGGAAACATCCAACTTCTTTTGCAATTACCTTTTGAGGCTTTCCCTCCTTATGGAGGGTGTCAATTATGGTTTTCTGCACAACTGTCAGGTCGGCAGTCTTTCCCACGATTGTGATTTCTACTGAACCAGACTGAGAGACCATTTAAAGGCTCAGGAACCCTTTGCAGGTGTTATGGCTCAATTAGATGATTAGAGTGGGACACTTTGAGCCTAGAATATTGCACCTTTTCACAATATTCTAATTTTCTGAGATTGTGGATTTGGGGTTTTCATGAGCTGTAAGCCATAATTATCACAATTATGACAAATTACGGCTTGAACTATCTTGCTTTACATGTAATGAGTCTATCTCATATATTAGTTTCATCTTTTAAATTGCATTACTGAAATAAATGAACTTTTTCACGATATTCTAATTTTTTGAGTATCACCCGTACATGCACATATCTGTGTATCTATCTTGTCACTCACAGTAACAATTGTGTGCCCTTGGTGGCTATCTATATATAAAAATACATATAGTGATCTCTATAATTTTAATCTAATAGCAGGAATTTGAAAAGTCCTCTGTCTTACTGACCTTGTATTTAAAACTACTGATAAGATTGGCCAAATACCTGAATAAGACATTTTATTCTCAGTCTCCTTCAAGAGGCTCTTGCCAGCACATGCTGATTAGTTCCATTCCTGTACTTCAGTTAACCGCACCCACATCCACTCTATAACTGACTTGATATCAGCAAATTTGTTCTATTTCACTTTTTTTAAGGCTAAATATTTAGAAATTTCACTATTGTAGCTATATGACCAGTAACGCTACTGTTTTTCTACTGACTTCTACTGGCATTTTAAGTCAAAATGTGCTAGTATGCATCGCATATTAGCAAATTATGACAGACTCACCTGAAAACAAGCCCTCCAGTGGCATGCTGTCACCTCTGAAGGTGCTTCCATTTTCACGTGGTCTTCTTTCAGGGTTTGCGTGCTTCTGATTCTGATTGGCTGAGCTGGTGGTGATGTCACTTCCCTCATGCGTGCACGAGTTGCTGTTTACGGCATGGGTCTGAAGGAAGGGCACAGGTATGCTGTTACTTCAGAGCGCATGCGCCATTGATGTCACCGGCTGCATCTAAAGTAAATATCTCCTAAGCGGTGCACATTTAGGAGATATTTCCAGTACCTATAAGTAAGCCTTATTATTATATTAATGTTTTTTTGCCTTCCTCTGGATCAACTGTGGCATAGGGATCTATATATGAAGGTTTTCGATTTATTTCTTTATTCTTTGTTTCTGTTGGGTGAACTAGATGGATTTGTGTAATATTTCAACCTGGACAACTTAGAAGCTATGTAACGCAGCCCTCAAAATTTCCACTCACCTGGATTACGCTGAGGGCGAGTGTGGAGCTGCATTGGAGGAGGGGGCAATCGCAGCCCAGGGCCATCTTAATGAGCGGGCACCCCTATGCACTGCCCAGGGACCCTAGCTGAATGGGGGACTCCTGCACATTCCCTGTCCCATTGCATCTTGGCCAAGTCGATCCGGTCAGCAGGCAGGTCAGTGGTGCGGGGAAGGCTGCCTGTAACACTCCCATGCCTTCCAATCAGGTTAGGCTGTCCCTCCTGGATGTTCAATATCTCCCAAGGCAGCTAAAGTTGGTGGGCGGAGCCAGGGGTGTGGCTGCCTCCTCCACTCCTCTGAAAGACTTGTTCACTCAAGCTGAGGAGGAGAGACCACAGCAGCCCCAGGAGTGTTCATATCCAGCAATGCTGTAAGTGACTGAGCACATTGTCACAGCATAAAGCCCTAACCTGCCACTATACTTCCCTATACTACCCAAACCTGTCACTATACTACTCAAACCTGCCACTATACCACCCTATACTACCCAAACCTGCCACTATACCTTAATGTCATTGTTGATGTAACATGTGACTTGCAATTCGTATAATGGTTTATACTTGTGATTGATATACAACTTATTATTGTAGAAACACTACTATCTGCAATACACTATTCCCCTGAGGAAGATAGAATACAAGTCGCCTTATCGAAACATGTTGGGAACATACTGTAACAGCCAGTTGGCTTCTTACCACAACCTTATGGGCGGTATCTGTACCTAGTATTGCAATGATATGTTTGTAACCTGTATTTTATTCACATGTGCGCATGTGCAAACTTTTTACTGCATACCAATACATTTTGCATATTAACTTTTTAATGCTCTTTGAGACCACCTGCTTGAGCACCCACCTTTAAAAATCCCTCTTGGGGGGCCATTTTTCTCAAACCTGCCACTATACCGCCCTATACTACCCAAACCTGCCAATAAACCACCCTATACTACCCAAACCTGCCACTATACCGACCTATACTACCCAAACCTGCCAATATACCACCCTATACTACCCAAACCTGCCACTACACCACCCTATACTACCCAAACCTGCCACTATACCACTCTATACTACCCAAACCTGCCCCTACACCAACCTATACTACCCAGACCTGCAACTACACCACCCTATACTAACCGAACTGCCACTATACTAGCCAAACCTGCCACTATACCACCCTATACTACCCAAACCTGCCAAATGGTGCCTATAGAAGCCAATCATATTTTATCCTTATTTTATTTATCACAGTCAGATCAATGAAATACGCTTTATGTTAAAGTTGTTTTTAATATTTATTTTTGTAACTTAATTCTGCATAAAACATTTAACAGTTTAATTTCATAAGATAATTTACAAGGGCGTGGTGGCAACTAACTCTTAAGGCCTGGCTAGTAGCTCAGGACCTGAAATTTTGAGCCCTGATATAACCATAAGGTCTCATGCACACTGGTTTATTGTAAATCCTGTATCTGCTGACAGGAGAAAATCAGCGTTAAAAACTCACCTAAGCTGTGCTTTTTCAAGCCAGTTTAGCAGAGCTGAATAGAGTTTAGCAGCGTTTGGTATTTGGGTGTTTATTTCATTGGCCAGAATTTTTAATTTATTCTAGCTACTGAAATGAATAAAAGCTGAAGTGCTAAACACACCTAGTATTTAGGCACATTTAGCAGCGTTAAGATCAAGAACTCTGAGCAGATAACACGAACGGTGTATAAACGGCCTGAGCGCAGTTGAGATGGAGCAGACACCCTTCCACCCGACGCGTTTCGTCTCAAATGGACTTCAACTGGGGTATATATATCTTGATCTTGATTCTTGAGCTTAATGTAAGTGCACTACTTTGAATAAAATTTGCTTGGTTTTATCTGATTTACATTATGTGGAGTTCTTTTTGCTTAGCCCCCTCCGTGGCTGTTACCATATCCATGTGAGCTCTAGTGTCATCCCATCCCCTAAGACCGATTGATGAAGAGGATTGGATTGATGCAACATTTGGGCGTTTTTGTATCTATCTGAGGGTAAGAGTACCCAATCTTTATGTGCACCTGGTCTGTGGAAATCACGAGGTGTTCTTTATACTTTTAAAAGCTTATAAGGCTTTATTATCAACAGTGTCTGGTAAGAGTACCCTATACAGACATTCCTTGGTGGTGGGAATCACGTCACTTGGACACTACTGTTTTAACAATTTATGAACTTTTGCAAGAAAAACACACATTGGATGTTTACAGATTTTCATTGTTCTTTTTATTGATTTTCATTGACTTATATTGTTTTGTATACCATTATTATTGGTGTATTTATTCACCCATGCGCGGCATGTTGTTACACTATTTATGATCACAATTTATGTTTGGATTGTCATGCCAGCTCCTTACGTTTAATTATTATACAGGAGCGCAACTTTTCTTCCATTTATTGATATTTACCAGCAAAGAGAAATGCCCATATCCAGCCCCATATCCAACAAAGAGACATGCCCTTATCCAGTGAAGAGATAAGCCCATATCCAGCAAAGAGACAGGCCCATAACCAGCAAAGAGATAGGCCCATATCCAGAATGAGACATCCCCATCAAGCAAACAGACAGCCCAATCCAGCAAACAGGCAGCCCCATATCCATCAAGAGACAGCCCCATATCCAGCAAGAGATAAGCCCACATCCAGCAAGAGACAGCCCCATATCCAGCAAGAGATAAGCCCACATCCAGCAAGAGACAGCCCCATATCCAGCAAGAGACAGTCCCATACCCAGTAAGAGACACCCTCATATCCAGCAAAGAGACAGGCTCACATCCAGCAAAGAGACAGGCCCACATCCAGCAAGAGACAGCCCCATATCCAGCAAAGAGACAGGCCCATATCCAGCAAAGAGACAGGGCCATATCCAGAAAGAGACATCCCCATCCAGCAAACAACTCCCTATCCAGCATAAGACAGCCCCATATCCAGCAAGAGACAGGCTCACATCCAGCAAAGAGACAGGCCCATATCCAGCAAAGGGACAGCTTGGAACTTTGTATAAACCATAACTGGCTGATGCCCCCCCTGGAAGCTGGAAATCATTTTTTGAATGAATGCCAAGTGTTCTCTGATTGAATGAGGTGGAGAGGCACGGCAGTAATGTCACACCCCCCCCCCCCACCCCCCACCTCATCCAAACAGAGGGATGCTTTGTAATTATTTAAAAAATGCAGAGCATTCTCTGAATAGTGCCCATGCATTTGGAAGCCATTGATTATTTTCTCCAGCTCCATGACTGAAGGGTCATATCTTGGTACCAAAGCAATTACATGCAGGCACCTGTGCATAGCATCCACCATGTACTGATCGCAGCTGCAATACCTTGTGGGCCTTAATGCAAAAGAGATAAAATGCACAAGATTTCTTTTTTCAATATGGGTGCATTTATTCATTTTTTTACAAAAGCTAGAATTTGCCTTTAACAAAAATTGTCATAATTTAATCATATGTTAATACTAGTTTTTATGGCAAATTGGATATGGTAAAGCAGAACAAGTGTTCAGCTCTTTGAACATTAGCCTACATCGGGGGTCGGCAACCCGTCGATCGCGGTCCACCTGTCGACCGCTGGCAGGTGACAGGTGGACCTCGAACAGGTTACTGCTCCGCCGACCCCCGCCTTCTATGTCCCGGTCCTCATCTCCCCTGCTAGCCTCAAGCCGGCTCCGCATGCTGTCACTCTCTCCCCCCCCCCTCCCCTCTGCCGCTGTGATCAGTGAGCTGCGGAGACCGGGAGAAAGCAAAGATCAGGACAGAAGGCGGGAGGAGGAGCCGGCCAAACAAACTTATTGTTAAACCGCTGGTGATTGGTTGCTAGCACATAGGGTGGTCCTAAGCAACCAATCACCAGTTTGCTAATATGAAAAGTCACTGCCAGCTCCTGCCCCTATGTCCAGAACTTCGCTGCCTCCCGGTCTCCGCCGTGAAACAGGTACTGTGCTATGGGAGAGAAGGGGGGGTACTGCTAATGGGGGGGAAGGAGACACCACTGTGTGTGTGTATGTGGGGGGACCGCAACGCACTTTTGAAATCTGCATTCTGACCACAACGCACCCCTGAACCCTGCATTCTGACCACAATGCACCCCTGAAACCTGCATTCTGACCGCAACGCACTCCTGAACCCTGCATTCTGACCGCAACGCACTTCTGAACCCTGCATTCTGACCGCAACACACTTCTGAACCCTGCATTCTGACCGCAACACACTCCTAAACCCTGCATTCTGACCACAACGCACTCCTAAACCCTGCA
>BLSH010487403.1:471697-488873 GCA_018402905.1 Glandirana rugosa | reverse complement strand
CAGTCTTACGTCCCAAATCCTCACGCCCTGCATTCTGACCACAACGCACTCCTAAACCCTGCATTCTGACCGCAACACACTCCTAAACCCTGCATTCTGACCACAACGCACTCCTAAACCCTGCATTCTGACCACAGCTCACTCCTAAACCCTGCATTCTGACCACAACACACTCCTGATCTCTGCATTCTGAGCATAATGCAACTGTGAACCCTGCATTCTCTGCATAACACACCCCTAAACCCAGCACTCTCTTGTAACACTTATTACAAAACAAAAGAGGTCGGTCTTAATGTTTTGGGGGTTTTTTGGGGGGGGGGCGACACTGTGCCCGGTGATCTTTGACTTTGTCAGTGTTGTTCAAGTAGATCTCCATCTCTCGAAGGTTGCCTACCCCTGGCCTACATGATATATTTTGCTCTATTTGCAGATTATTGCCCATGTTCAATGTAAAATGTTCCTATAGTTTCATACTACTTGCAAAGTTTGTCATGTCATGTTTTTGCCTTGCACTGTGAAATTTGTTATAACATTAAAGGGAGGTTTTAAATATGAATGTACTGTGGTGCAGCAGAAGCTCGCTGTGATTTCTGGCAGTGTAGTGGCCCACTTGTACTAGTTTACACATATACCTCTGTGATGTACTGTACAAACAGCAGATGCTGAGTTTTTCCTTCCTCACTGATACGTACAAACATGGCACTACAGCTAACTGCAGCGTAACAGTGTGAAGTGATTAATTATTGATGCTTCACAGTCTAGCATTAGAAAACTAAAACCCTACACTGCGGACTTGCAGATAGCCAGATGTGCTGTAAATAAATTTAAAAAAAGGCTAGACTGCTGTTGAAGATAGATGAAAGACGAACACAAATGTACTATTCATAAACACAGGGGGAAAATCAAATATTTCAAGAAAGTAATCAGAAAAAAGGGAGGAAATTCCCATGTCATATCTACTATATACAAGTCAAACCAAAGAATAATGATTAGGAGGAGCCAGGCAGACATTATGTACATATATTCTGGTGTGTACCTCAACACAGCCATATGTTTACCTATGACAGATAAATCAGTCATCAGCAGTCAGCCAAAGAATGAATGAAGGCTTATCAGCAGCTAAATATGGTGTACACTAACCAATCAGAGTAGACACCCACCATTGAAAGAAGGGGTTTTCTCAAAATAGTTTTACTGCTGATTTATGCCCCTTATATCAGCTTTACAAGGTACTCTGGCGGAAAAGATAGGACAGTGCTGTATTTATAATGGGCTGATAAACATGAAATGTTACATTGTCCATATGCTGTTGTATTTTTCCTAACAATGTAATTTATTAGTATCACATGTGACAAGATAATTATGTAGTGGGATGGATTTATTGGCAACTCAATGTGGTATTAAACCCAAAAACAAACAGTTATTTTACTGCAGCTTTACCATTATTATTACAATTATTCTTAGATGTGATGGCTGCATTAGTTCTCTTTTTAAGGTTTTTTTTTCCCTTTGTTTCATCTGGTGATCTGGCCAGTATGTCTGGCCAGTATGTCTGTTATTTTTGCAACTTCCATAAAAAAATCCAAGCTTTCCATTAAAAGTGGCTATAACAGGGTTGACACAAACCCTTTACCACTGACGGGGGGGCTTACAATGGTCAGATTTTGTTTATTTATGTAAAATCTTCATCCCAAAATGGGGGGAAAAAAACTGTTGCTGTTGTTGTGTCTGTTGCTCCTTTATACAGTGGAGACACCCTAAGGCAGGACCATAGATGAGTCCAAAAAACGAACAACAAAAAACAAAAATGGAGCATTGTGCCATCATTTGTTTCATTTTTCGAAACAAAATCCAGCATGTTGGACCAGGCACTTTTGATCGTGACACGAAAATCACGTGTCGCAGCTGGTACATAATGATGCAAAAGATGAACAACCAAGAATTTTTGTTTGGTTTTCAACTCGTCTATGACCTGCATAAGACAGAAGGGCTAAAAAAGAAAACGAATGCCACATCTAAGGATTGGAAATCTCCAATATATCACATTTTGCTTTTAGGTTAATTGCTGCTTTAAAATAAACTGCAATGTTTTGTAAGAGCCAATATATAGACACATACCAGGTTTCCTTACCATTGGCACCTGTTGCAGCAGCAAGTCTTGTTATGCCGTGGTTAGAGCTAACAATCATTGTACAGCTGTTAACATTTAGAAAATATATCTTTATAGGACATCACTAAGTAAAATATATTCAGTAATAACGCTTGAAGGCATTGACAACTTTTTTTGCAAAATGTACTTGAATTTAGCTGTCTAGCTTACTTTAAAACGAATTTAAAAGTAATTTTAAGGTGACTCACACAATGGCTTAATTGCTAGTAAATTATGGCCATTTATATACACATAAGTCGTTTCTGCCTTGATACACAAGTGACACATGCCATTGACACTCTTGTTGAAGAACTGATCACCTGATAACAGACTGCATTGTTTTAGTGTAAGTAGACTGATAGATCTACAGGAGCAGTAAAGCACAATCACTGTGCAGCATTGCTAAGCAATGAAGACAGTCTGCATATGTAATGAGCAAATAGGGTTACCCCAATGAACCTCCAACCCCCACACAAACACACACACACACATATATATATACACACACACACACACATATATATATACACACACACAAACACACACATGCATATATATACACATATATATATACACACACACACACACAAACACACACTTTATACATAAGCATAGTTTTTTTTTAAACTTGAAACAGTACCTGTGTTAACAGACTGTAATTGTTAGACTTTAACCACTTCAATACCAGGCACTTATACTACTTCCCGTCCAGACCAGTTTTCAGCTTTCAGCGCTGTCAAATTTTGAATGGCAATTGCGTGGTCATGCGGCGCTGTACCCAAACAAAAATTTTTATCATTTTGTTCCCACAAATAGAGCTTTCTTTTGATGGTATTTGATCACCTCTGGGGTTTTTATTTTCTGCGCTACAAATAAAATAAGACCGAAAATTTTGAAAAAAAAAAAAAGTTTTCTTTGTTTCTGTTACAAAACTTTGTAAATAAGTGTTTTCTCCTTCACTGACGGGCACTAATAAGGCTACACTGACGGGCACTGATGAGGCAGTACTGATTGGCACTGATGATGAGGAACATATATGCAGCACTGATAGGTGGCACTCAGAGGCAGCACTGATAGATGGCACTGATGGGCACTGATAGGTGGCACTAGTGGGCACTGATAGGTGGCAATCCTAAATGGCACTATATTGGTGGTCCTTCCCTGGCATTCCTTGGTGGTTCTGGGTGAAGCCCAAGATGGCACTGAGTGCCATCCCTGTTGGGCATTGTGCCCCTTACCTGGTGGTCCCTGGGTGGGCCCCCCCTTTCAGGAGAGCCACTGATCGCAAGTAGAGGAAAGCTCTTTACCACGATCAGAGATGCGGAGTGTCAGACTGACACACTACCAATCACCGCGCTGTTTGCCCCTGCAGGCTTGTTGTCCTGCTGGAGGTCATGCAACGTCCAGTCAGGATAACTGAACCACTTCCCGGCCATCATTCTGTATACAGCGGTAGGGAAGTGGTTAAAGGATAAGTGTGCAATCAGAAAAAGTGCACCTGGGGCCAGTTCACATTCTTGTGGTACATTTGTTGGTGTGCCGCATTTTAAATGTGTTTTCCATGCGTTTACGTACATTACTGCGTAAACTGTCAGCACCATATAAATACTGTATAATAATTACCACTGAATGCTATAGAAAATTTGATTAAAGCGCATCAAAGATGCAAAATGCATGACTTTTTAAAAAAAAATCTTTATTTAAAGTTTTTGGCAGAATACAAAATACAGTATAGGAATATAAACAGGACATATTAGCAGGATTTTTTTTTTTTCAAAACAACGCACCTAAAACACATAGGTGTGAATATGACATTATTCTTTTTGCCCCTTTGCCCTAACAAACAATCCCACCCTCAGGGCTGGTGCAAGGATTTTTGACACCGTAGGCGAAACCTAACTTTACTACCCCCCAATTGGCTCCACCCCTGACTGCACCCCCTTTGCCCTGCCAATATGACAGGAGGTGGCGCTATACAGGAAGCATCAGCTCTGCTCCCTCTAGCATTGGCTCCAGTGCTGCGCCTTTAATTAAACTACTGGTCAGACGGAGCAACTGCCTAAAACTGAGTTAGTAACATGCAGCAGCCTGCAGAGCATGCAGACGCAGAGGGAAAACAGCAGCCGGGCACCCCTAGGAAGCAGTGCACCCTAGGTTGCTGCCTAGTTTGCCTAATGGTAGCACCGGCCCTGCCCACCCTCCCTTCCACAGATGTATACTTACTGAGATCCACCAGCTGCAACCTCTATTGTTTTTTTTACATCCAGCAGTGAAATGTTCCCTCTCCTAGTCATCTCTCCTACATAACTCCCCCTCTTATAGCCTTCTATGGGGCCATCCTCCGGCTGGTAGAGGAGCCCCATAGAAGTCTATGGAACTGCACTCCGCAGGTGTTACCTCTGGATGCAAACAAACAATGGAGGTTGCAGCTTTCAGATTTTGATAGTAGTATACAGTACATCTGTGGAGGGGAAGGGTGGGATTTACTAAAGGCAAATAGCTGTTCCAGAGTTTAGTAAATGAGCAGAAGCTCTGCTGACTTCCATCATCCAATCATGTGCAAGCAAGTATGCAGTTTTTTTTATTTTCCTTGCATGTGATTGGGTATTTTTTGCAAAGTGAAGCTCCACCTCATTTACTAAACTTTGGATTAACTGCACTTGCAGAGGGCAACTGCAGTTTGCAAAGTGCACAGTCTGTTTGCCTTTAGTAAATCAACCCCTTTGTCTGAAAGTGCACTTATTCTTTAAGATCTGTTCCAACTGGTTTACTGCAGACAGATCTCAAAAGCTTTTTCTAACTATTTCATCAAGCTAGTTTAACATAGTTAGTAAATATACAGACAAAGCTATTTAGTGCAGTCTTATTGCATGTGACCCTTTATATAAGTATGCAATAAGTACAAGTTTTCTCTGGAACATTTATTACATTGAGCTGTGGCACTTACAAGATACGACTGGTAGAAAAAATAGAACACAAAGCACACCCACTCATCAACTATGCTCAACAGATTATAATAGAAGTTTCCCACTCTTCCCCAGCAAGTCATTTATCATACAGCAGGAGATGCCATTTCTTGTTATTAACACATTACATTTTCTCCACAAAATCTATCATGTTTAAAACAATGAATTGAGGACCCCGCTATATGCTGTATTTATTGAGATGTTACAAAAGTAACAGTGACGGGGTGGCTTATTACAACCATTGTGTACTGTGGGGTATTATTTCAAATGATGCTCTTGGGAAATTGTTCCAACAATCATTAATTTGCAAACATATGCTCAAAACAAATGAAAACTTTGAACGTAATGACAACATCAAAATAGATTAGAAGACTAGCAAGTCACATTTTGATTTAGAACTCGGTAATATTTTGTTCTGTAACCTGAAAATACCTGAATCTCAGAACACAGTCAATTATTGTGAGAAAGGAATATACACTAAGAAAGCTCTTTAGGGTATTCAAAAATAAAGAACATGCTTTGGAGATTAAGGATACTACTCCCGATGCTGCCCCTTAGCTTTTCTGGATAATCTTTCAAAAATAGAGGAGGGTGTGTTTATGTATCTGTGCCTTTACTTTGTCCCTAGAAGTGTATTGCTATGCCCCATTTTTGGGATAAAAACAGCTGATTCAGATCTGAAGAACAGGGCATGTCCCCCAAAATACACCAGCTTACTAACTTTGGCATATATGGTTAGATAACATTGCCCCAAAGCTTGAGTTAATATTTGATATACCTGTTCCATTCCATGTTTGTGAGTATGTTTTTGGATTTTTGATTTAAAGTGTTTGAGTATTTGCAAAGACCTAACAACAGCTGTTTCTACAGAACAGAATGCTCTTTAGTATAAGGTACTCACAAGCATTATGCCTGGAGATGCAAAGCAGTGCCATCCTACCAACTATCTCAGTGATGGAGTTTATCACACACTATAAAGTCTACTAAGGCTTTATAGGCTCAAGGCTAACCTATCAGGTCCCACAGATTAATCCAGAATGGTGGCAGTTACTGTGTGTACCGAATTAGTTGTCAGTATTATAAGGGTGGTCATACATGTTTATGTGAGGTCAGGAGGCCTGATCTTTTTTCATTATTTTTATTTAAGGAGGCCTGATCTTTCACAGTTCGTACACAGAAATGGACAAATCTGGCCATCACAAATGTGTGGTGATGAACTAAGACTTTTGGGTTGTTCAATAGACATTTTAACTATAACCTATTGCACATCGAGTCATTGATGGTTACTGCCACTGGATATTTTAAGCAGCCCATAGATAATTCAATTTTCTTTCCTTCTACCACGGGTGGAAAGAAAGAGAATTACTTAATTGCTACTGACTGTGTTGATGGAGAATGCCTCCTGGAGCGCTATTGTGTTCTGCCAGCAGGGAGGTACAGGGACCCTTCCCAGCCGACTGAACATGCAGATTACTGCTAGCGGGTATAGCCACCGAGGGTAATCGTAAAATGTAAAAAAAAATCCAACAGGCTGGTTGTACCAAAGTTGATCGATGGATCAACTTGGGTCCAATCAGCATGCCCACAAATGGATCAAATCTCAGCTGGTCTCTGCTGAACCGGATGAATTTCAATACATGTATGTCCGGCTTATGTGTATACCAGTCAGCTTCTACAACTACCCAATGCACACACAAGGCTTGTTGGCAGCTATAAGATTTTAGTATTTTAGAGTTTTGCATGACCTTGAAAACTTTCTGCCAGCGCTCCAAGGAGTAAATCTGTTTATGCAGACTTGATCTGTTACAAGCCTATACACTCTGTAAGCTTTCAATGCAGAGAAGCGTTTTAGAAAGAAAATATATGGCTCTGGTACTTCATTTCTCTTCCTTGTTAAACTGCCTTGTAAAAGTAAAAGCTTTCTGTCCTGATCTGGACAGAGGGAGACATATTCTAATTTACAGAAACAAATCAGAAAGGAAGCCCCAACCTTCCATTACCAAACATCATGGTAGAGAGGAGCAAATATTATTCAGGGAAAAAAAGAAATTGTAAAACTTTATAAGCCAAGGACGAAACATGTGTGATTTATGACTTTGTTCAGCTTTGCTGGAGAATGTAAATGTTCCTAGCATACTGCTGGATTGTACACTTTCTTATCCACCTCACCATATAAATGCTGACTTGCACTACAGCAAGGTCTTGGCTTTGCAGCACTGACACTTGACAAGAGACAGCTGGCTAATAACATAATATTCCAGCTTTAACAGCTTTACACACTAGATTATCAAACATAAGCATAGTGACTAGGTGAAAAAATACAAAATATATATCATTGACAAGAACCACTTAACTTAATACTAAATGGACTCCTAGATAAGCCTGGTTCACTGATGATGTATATTGTGCTATACCTCAGCCCCTGGTGCTGCAGAAAACCAAGTGAGCTATTTTGAAATGTTAAACATAATTTTTCAATCTGGTTCTGTGTTATTATTATTATTACAGAAAGATAACCCAAGTTTTACCCACAAAATGTAAGATTTATTTTTTACTTAGTGTATGCTCCATACAGACAATGACCCATCAGAATCATCTTCAGGAAGGGTCAACTTGTGTAATAGTTGTCCTGAATAGATTAGTGTATGTAATAAAAATAAAATAGAAAAATGCCCTGCCTACAAATACAGTATATACGGAGGAGTTTTAAACTTCCACTGCTGTTTGCAGCCTGTGGAACATTCTTCCACGTTTAAAGTATATGTAATCCCTCACCTTGTAAAACAACCCATTCAGTTTAAAATAGAAATAAAGGGAAAAACTTTTGTGCATACATATACATTATAAATACCCTTTTGGATTACATACTCACTGCTCTCAGCTGCATAAGGAGCTTACAGAGCTATGGGAGGAGAAACAGCAGCACACTAATCTTCCCAGTGAACGGCTGTGCAGGGGGGAAGGGCGTGTAACCCCAAGTCTGATCATTTAAGGAGAGCAGGCTGAATCCTCAGGACAGCGAGAAAACTGACCACGCTGTGAATAGTGTGGTTAGTTTTTAATAGGAAAATAGACATACTGGCAGGAACACCAGGGATTTCAAACAAAGAAAGAAATACAAAGAGAATGAGATACTTTCTCATACAAATACATTGTACAGCAGGTACATATCAGGAATATGAAATGCTGGGGTAACATATTCTTTAAAGGCTGGATCACACCACAAAAACGCATTCCAGATCCGTTGTGGATATGTTTTTGCATGAGTGTATTTAACACGTTCCAGTGCTTTTTTAAGCATCTCTGGATGCATTACAGATGCTTTTTTTCTTCTTTTTTCACTGTACTGGGATCTGGTGCATTTTTGATGCGTTCCAGTACAGTCCAGTGCAGGAAAAATGCGTCACATTCTACTTTTTTCTGGAACTGGAATGTACAGGAACAGACCACACTGGTGGTCTGGAACTGACTGCACCAGTGTGAACTAGGACCATTGCAATACATGGAAAACACTGTGCATGCATTTTTCATGCAGAATAAAAACACAGTGGACTGCATCTGGTGTGAACTAGCACTATATATATATATATATATATATATATATATATTAAAGGGAACCAGTTCCTGCCACATGCAGTCCAGTGTGTTTTTTTTCTGCATCAAAAACGCATGGAAAGTAGGTTATTGAAAACCATATAACCTACTTTCCATGTGTTTTTGATGCAGAAAAAAAACACACTGGACTGCATGTGGTGTGAACTGGCCCTAAAAAAAATATATATATTTTTTTCATACTGACACCAGTCAGTGTCCCTGATCACCGCCACACCAGTCATATGATGATGCTGTAATGTACTGGTGACAGTATGTAAAAAAGAAAAGAAATAAACATTTCTTAATTTCTTCATTTTCCAAAATTATGACAAAAAAATTACAACTTCAAAAACAACATAACTTTTACTAAATACCTTGGACTGTCTACTTTGCAAAAATGGGTCACTTGGGGGATATTTGTACTGTCCTGGCATTTTTGAGCCTTAAGAAATGGGATTTTCAGATATATACCATAGTTTGTGGACTGTATAACATTCCTACAGACTAAATAATATGCACTGATTTGGGTTATTTTCACCAAAGAAATGTAGCAGAATACATTTTGGCCTAAATTTATGCAGAAAGATTATTTATTTGCAAATTGTATAACAGAAACAAATAAAAATGTTTTGTTTTTTTTTTCAACATTTTCAGTCTTTTTTCATTTATTTAGCAAAAAATAAAAAACTCAGTGGTGATTAAATACCGCCAAATGAAAGCTCTATTTGTGTGAACAAAGTGATAAAAATTGAGTCTGGGTACAGTGTTGTATGACCGCGCAATTTTCATTCAAAGTGTGAGAGCACTGAAAGCTGAAAATTGGCCTGAGCAGGAAGGGGGTAAAAGTGCCTTGTATTGAAGTGGTTAAAGCGAGCCTACACCCAAAAAGTGAAGATCATATAGGAAACATCTAGAAATGTTAACTGTTGGCATAATGGCCATGTCAAAATATTCACCCGCATACCTGTGTCACTCCCCCCTGTAAGTTATCAAAAAGGGAGAGAAACAAGATCTCTCCATCAATGTTCCATAAAAAAACTAGGATTCCTCCAGAGGTTGCTTAGGGTTCCTTTGAGCAATGAGCATTTAGTGGTTCCCAGGTAAGTTACCACTAACACCACCTCTCTTTTTTATTTTGTATTTCAGATTTTGCTGAGATCATCCCTCTGCTCACTCTTCTTTCTCCTGCTGATATGTTCACTGTCAGCACATGTAAGTACAACAGATGATGACTATTAAATTGCTGGACTCCTTACCACCTAGTGAGCTGCTGTGCAGCAGAAGAGAAGAAGCGGATATCAAGACAGTCAGTTACTTCTACTAGTTACATGTAAAACGCACTGAATGTTTATGAACACTAAATGTATATGTAAATCTAATTACTAAAATCTCAAATAAATCTTAACTCCAAAGATATGCTGGTAGGTAAAAAAATACTGTCTACTAGTTTTTAATAATGGAGCCGATGCTATGATTGGACAGAGCCGCAGACCTGGAAACAGCATGTCGCCGGTCACAGCGGTGTGCCGAGACCGCTGCAACAGCTTTGTTCCAAGGTAAGTATTTCATAATGAGCTAGAATGCATACTAGCTCATTATGCCTTTGCTTTGCGGGGTTTTTTTTTGGGGGGGGGGGGGGGGCCGGACTTTACAAACACTTTAAATTGTTACTAAACTCAGTAATATGAAAATATTCAGTGTAAGTGCCCACAGCTTACAAATTGTTTTACATTAAAACACTGCCCCTACCTTTTGGGATGATCTTTATACAATGGTTTCCTGATAACCTGCACAGTGTGTCCATAGCTGTGTGTTCAAGTAGGAGATTTCCACTACAGCCTCTATACACGCCCACATGTGCGATGCCAATATAATGTAACCTGAACAGTTCAACTGAAACAGGAAAATGTTCTATCCAGCATAAGAGACCAAACTGAGCATGTGCAGCTTTACCACACTGCTGTGAACTTGCCCAGATTGACAGGGCAGGGAAGGGAAGATCAATGCATACAGGATAAAACAGCCTTTTTACGCAATGCAGAGGATTAACCCCTTAAGTTCCACAGTGAGTATAACAAGCATGCTGTGCTGCATACACAGACTGATTTTACTGTTGTAGGTTTAGTAACACTTTAAGTTTATTCCGAAAAGTGCAAATGTGATGTGCAGTACATACAAGTGACAACTGATTGAACTTGTGACTGAACTTTGATCGTATTTTCTGTTTTGCCTGGAGATCTTCTTTAATGCAGGTATCAAATTATAACACTGTAAAGAATATACATTATGTGTCTTAAATGCCTGAATGCTTTGTGCCCCTAGTTTGCAGGCTGCTGCCAGCAGCAATAGTGAATATCTATTTTAACACAGCAAGGGCAGAAGACACTCTCGACAAGCACTTCAAACCAAGAGCTTGAAGAATTATAAGCCTCATGTCAATATAATTGGCATGCTTGATGATGAGGCACTTTATGGTGCCAACTAACACCTTTTATTATTCTCTGTTAAATTTCAATCTACTGCGCTCTCCGTCTGGCTATCGCTCTGCAGCATACTGATGTATCCGCTTAAACACTCCACAATAAAGAGTCAAGAAGAGGATCTAACATTATGGGAAAAGGCTGTTAATTAATACTCTACTTCTGCTACTATGTCTTTATATTTATTGACTATAATTAATCACAATGTGATTAGTGTATTAATATGCATCACTACCAACCGGGGGTACTGCCCACAGTGTATTTATGTCTGGTGCCTAGTGGTATCTGCTGACATTCTGAACTCTGCAGTGAAAATGCCATTTTTACTGGTAAGAAGCAATGTGAAAGTGTAATGTTTACTTTCAGTCTGGGATAAATTAGAACAACTCAGCATATTGGGGATAAATTGTGCAGCTCAGCACATGCTAGAAAGATTGATGAAATCTTGGAAACGATGATGTGCTTTGAGGCATAATTTTATTTGCCTAAGGTCACTATGAGCTTACCATGAACTAAGATCTCCAGATTAATCCAAAGACAAACACTCAGCTGTCTGCTGTGGGCAAGAAAATACTCTCCAATGAGTTGAAAAGTGGTTATATTGTGTATCCAAATATTTCATAGTTAATACATTAGCCTGTTCATATTAGCTCATGATTAATATAGTAATTAAAATGTTATTGTTACTTTGATTGCCTTTTAAAATGGTGTTAAAGCACCGAACAAGACTCATTCAAAATGATTATATTTATAAGTCAGTTAGATCTAAAGTCTAAGGCTGGCCATACATTATACAATTTTCCATCAGATTTACCAAAACCATATGAGGTCAAAGCCCACTCTTTTCAATGGCATACATTCCAATCTGTGTGACTAAAAGTTGCAGCAACTTTGAAAAGGTGCCTGCACTACTTTGGCGTAACCTTTGATGTGATTTAGTTCCATTGAGTTTGAAGTTGGATCAAAATCGCACCGAAAGTCACATCAAAGTCGCACTGGAAATCAAGCAACTTTAAAGACACACTAATGTGAATGGAGCCTAATAATAACCTGACAGAGTCTATTATACCTCACCAACTTCCTGAGAAAAAAGTTTTGTATCCCTACTGGAGAGTTTTTCTATCAATTCCATTTTCAAAAAGAATTGAGGGAATATCTGCCCAATGGGAACAAAGACAACAAATAAAAATCTCAAAGGAGTTGTAAATCTTATCCACAGCCAAAAAAATATGTTTTAGCTGGAGTTTTGCTTTAAAGGGGTTGTCAAGCTTCGTTTTTTTTTTTAAATAACAAACGTCATACTTACCTCCTCTGTGCAAGGGTTTTGCACAGAGTGACCCCAATCCTCCTCTTCTGGGGTCCTCAAGCAGCACTCCTGGCTCCTCCCCGCAATGAGTGCCCCCACAAAGGAGCACTTTCCCTGGGGTCACTCATGCAGGCATGCTCCCGTGTCCTGCTGCTGTGTCCATTGACACAGACAGCAGGACTCGGCCCTGCCCCCTGGCTCATTGGATTTGATTGACAGCAGTGGGAGCCAATGGATCCTGCTGCTATCAATCTAATTAATGTGGACCCGGGCTGGAGCTGCTGTGCTCATCCCCGTCACTGGAACGATTGGATTCAGGTAAGTAAAAGGGGGGCTCTGGGGGGGGGGGGGAGATGCACAAAAAACGGTTTTTCGCCTTAATGCATAGAATGCATCAAGGTGAAAAACTGTGAAAGCTGACCAAGTATGTTACATTTTGGACATTATTACTGGCACATAACAAGTGTCAGACTACTTTCTTACATCCTTTACAGTGGCCATTATTACTGAATAGTTTCAGATAGGTCTGAGTGGGGTAATGAAGATCCATCCAGTGAACTCTCCACAATAATGGTAATAATCTCTAAGCTGTAGAGAGAGCTGGGAACCCGTGGTGACTGATACAGGCACTAAAGCTGTAGACATAAGTGAGACTCAGCTTTAAAGTGCACCTGTTTCCAGACTAACCAGTTGGTTACAGACTGATGCTCCATTAGTCCCTAATGGGACAGGTTACATATTGGGCATAAATTAGCATTTATTATTCCCTAAGGAACCTTTTATGCTTTGGTGTTTGGAATTATTTACAATGTTCTACTACATCCAGTGGTTTAGCAGTGAGCAGCAAAAATATAGGACTGCAAACTTTGTGGATGTACAGTTTTCACTTTCATTACAAAAGACTGTAGCATTGGACTATCTTGTTTTTTTGTTTGTTCCCAGACTATGCAGAGTAACTACTTGCCTACTGGGGCAATTTTTTAAATTTGTTGCATACATGTTAAAATCTGCATTTGTTGCTAGAAATTACTTTAAACTCAACAAAATGTAGATATTTTCTGAAAGCAGAGATTAACTTGATCAACCCTGGACAATAAAATGGTTAGAGTCATAATTATTTATGTTGCATGATATTTGCACAGCTATTTATCAAATGAATATTTTGGGGAAGAAATACACTAAAATTTATTTTAGTGCAATAAAAACAATACTATACCCATTTTTTGATAAAGTGGTAAAGATGAGTATACAGATTCACCCCGTAGCTACATGCATTATGGAGAAATGTAAGCAGTAATATAAATCAAAACCAAAAATCATCATTAATGCTTACCAATTCTTAATTGTGATGGCTGCATACGTTTTCTTATTTAGCCTTTTTTCCCCCTGTATTTTCACCTGGTGATCCTACCACTTGGACAGACCAAGACCAAGCTGTCTAACAAAAGTGGCAGTTAGAGGGTTGAGACCGAACATTTAACACAGACAGGTGCTAACAATGGTCAGATTTTATTCATTGTTGTAAAAACTTTATCCCAAAAAGAAAGAAAACCACTGCTGTAACAACTTAAAAATTTGGAGTTTTAGTGCACTACCCTCTCCCCAGACTGAAAATGCTGCCATCCAAAGGTGTCTCCATTGCTCCTCCATCCAGAGTGGAGCCACTCTAGAACAGAAAGTGTGTAACTGGATGGGTTACCAGGAATAAAGGGAAAACAAGCCTAAAAAAAAAGCGAAAACAAAAAACAAATGCAGCCACTACATTTATGGATTAGAAATTTGCAATTTATTACATTTTTGCTTTTGGGTTTATACTACTTTAATCTTCAAAATTAAAACAGAAGCCCGAAAATACGTTTCTATTCCCCTTTACTTTCTGTGGGCAGCCATCTAATCTAAACAAGCTCTTGTGAGTTCTGGCTGAAACCTGGCTTTAGCCTTTATTGTGATCTTTGAGGATGTTGAAAGATAAATTACTTCACAGCAAGAGAGAGGTCAGGAATGACATGTTTTAAAGCTCTTTTACTGCTTGTTAAGACAAATATGTTTGAATCTGTCCATAGTCTGGGCAAAGATTCACTATAAAGTGTCTGTGGACACAAAACTGATCAAAGTAAATGATCTACTGGTTTCTCAGAGACTCCTCTGTTGAGATACCTGCAGATCAATAGCCAGTTTCACACTATGGCCACAGCAATTACAGGGGAGAGCCATTGTCTGTGCTGGATTATAATTATTCTAAAATTAAATTACGTAGAGGTCAACAGGAAGCATAGAAAATCTCCAAACACCCCAGTTGTTGCAATATACACCAAGGCTGATTTGGACATAGCCAGTAACTGTAATGGGGAGATCTCAGCGACAAGGTCTCAAAGAGATATAAGAAAACACCAGACATCTTAAAGCGGAGTTCCACCCAAAAGTGGAACTTCCGCTTTAAGGAAAGGTGACCCCCTGACATGCCACAATTGGCATGTCATTTTTTTTGGGGGGGGGGACCGGAGACCCCGTTTTCACAGGGTACCAGGTCCACTTCCTCTCCTAGAGCCCCGCGGCTCCAGAAGGAAGTTCACCCCCCTCGCGGCGATCTTCTGGGACAGGTAAGTGCCCGATTGTAAGGCCCCATACACGCGGGAGTATTTAAAAATTAAGCTGTAACATTGGGACCGACGTCAGAAAAAAATCTGTGATTTTGTCTGCGTTTTGCATCAGCAATAATGTGCGTTGGTGTGCGTCAGGGCTACGTCATGTTTTGCAAAGAAAAACATTCCTCTGCTATTTTTAACCTGAAAACGCCAGCGCTGAAAACATCGGTTAACGTTGCTACGGCGTTAATGTTAGTGAGCGTTTTGCCGGCTCAGCATCAAAAAGGATCTAACGCTGCAGCTTCAGAACGCGCTGGTCATGGGTTCTAATTTCAGCTCACGAACGCCGATGCTAGCTACAGCTCAAAAACGTCAGTGTTTTTATGGAGCCATTGAATAACATGGAGAGCTGCAAAAAATGCTCAAAAACGCGGTGGTAAAAACGTCCGTGTGTATGAGGCCTTAAAAGTCAGCAGCTACCCCTTTTGTAGCTGCTGACTTTTAACTGTGTGGAACTCCGCTTTAAGCATAAGTAGATAAGTATGTGGTTGTCCACTTAACAGAAGTCAATCCTTTGATCAACTTCTGTTGAAGATACATGTTGGAGAACTTTTGTTGATCAGCGGCTGCAGCGAATTGGCAAATTAGCAGGTTCCACTGTCAAAATGCAATGTCCCAGCAGGGGGATTCCTCTATTCACCTTGTTTGTGTGGTTGTAGGAATCTATATGTTGTTTGTTTTTTTTTCATTCAGCTCACTGGCTGAACGCAAGAAAACAGAACAAAACAAACAGTGTATGGCCAGCTTTAGGCAATCTTTTTCTCTTTTGGGTGGACCCTTTAATAAAACTGGCTCCAACTAAAGCTGGCCATAGATGATGCGATTTTCTTTCCTGCATCCATGGGTTACTGGAAAGAAAATCTCTTGATTCCCCCATCAACACAGTCAGTGTTGGTGGGGGAATCCCTCCCGTGGAGCTTTTGTGTTTTCCTGGGAGGGGGAGCCATCCTTCCCGGGAGAACACACAGTGAATATTGCTAGAGGCTATAGCCACTGGCAATAATCACATGAAAAATACAATAGGCTGGTTGTACCTAAGTTGATCGATGGAACAACTTGAATACAATCAGCTTGCCCATACATGGTTTGAATCTTGGTGGGTCCCTGCTGAACCAGTCGAGATTCTAACCATCTATGGCCGGCTTAAGGCTGGGTACACACTGGCCACATATCGTTCAGTTCAACAGAAACCAACAGCCTGTCTGACAGAAGCATATCGACTGGCTTTTGTTGAAGGCACATGCTGGAAACCCAGCATCCGATCAGTGTGTTCTGGTGGGGGGGGGGGTTCCTCTGTCAGAACACAAAGCCACAGTACGGCAATCTGTCAATTGTTTCTTGTTCTGAACAAAAAAAAACATATAGTGTGTAGAAAGCTTAAGGGTTAGCAAAAGACTTCAAACAATCACTGCGTGAAATAAAATAGCAGTTTAGAATCTAAGTTTTTCATCCCCATAGATAAGGTTAGCCTTGAAGGTTTATGGCATGTATCTTTCTATTCTCCTCATTCATATAAGAATGCCTACTAGAATACATGTTAATATAATGACTTTTAAAAAACAATTTACACAAAGATGTACAAACCCTAAATAGAGCAGCCTCCTCTTTCCTCTGGCGCAACGGAAAACCGAGGATAGCGATAGCGAAGCTATACCTCCCTAAGTCTGAGGGGGGATTGGGCTTCCCCAATATCAGAGTTTACAACCTGGCGTGTCTGCTCAGGACGGGGCTGGACTGGATTCTCCACGCTTCTAAGTACACAAATTATGAGCTAGAGTCAGCGATGACGCACCCATTTAACCTCGCAGGTCTCCTGCATAGCTCCCTGAAAACCCTTCCAAACCATATTAAACAAAGCCTGCTATTCAGAGACACTATAATCGCCTGGAGGGAATCCAGGAAAAAACTGGGTCTCTCCCCACACGTTTCCAAATATTTACCCATCCAGGGCAATCCCATGTTTCCGCAGGGGTTTCAATATGAACCCTTTTCCAAATGGAGAGGCAAAGGTCTAACCACAGTAGCTCCTCTATACC
>BLSH010487403.1:430427-470351 GCA_018402905.1 Glandirana rugosa | reverse complement strand
CTTCAAACAATCACTGCGTGAAATAAAATAGCAGTTTAGAATCTAAGTTTTTCATCCCCATAGATAAGGTTAGCCTTGAAGGTTTATGCCATGTATCTTTCTATTCTCCTCATTCATATAAGAATGCCTACTAGAATACATGTTAATATAATGACTTTTAAAAAACAATTTAATGCTTGGATGGCTCATGTGCATGAAATTATCATTGAATGCCTATGGTAAGCTTAGCAATTAATTGTTGAATGAATTTAAACTTTAAAGTGACCCGATCACCAGAGGGTCAGTTGCACTTAAAAGTCCTGTAAAAGAAGTGTTTATTTACTTACTTTTACAGTGGCCTGTGTAAGGAAAAGCCACAGCTTCTCGGCTTTGTAGCTACTGCAAACATTTAACATCTTGTTGAGAAAAGGCAGTGTGTATCCACCTTGGTCCTGTTTGCCTTGGCTATAGGTAAAATCAGACAGCCTGATCCCCAAACCCTACACTCCTGCATTGGTGATGACCAACATGCCTGAAATAGCTGTATGTAGTTTAGAATCAATGGCTTCCTAATATTAGACTATATCTATACTATAAACCAGCAGTTCTTAATCTACAGTTTATCCAGGGGCATATAGGAATGATTTTCATGGTTATGCCCACTATCCTAAAATGGGTAAAAGCTTCTTATTCTTTGCCTTGTCATGGAAGTAAAAATATGTCAATATTTTCAGTTTTAAGAAGGGCTTGCTATGTTTAGTTTGGCCTAGTAAAACTTTGTGTCATGGGCATGGGGTTTGTGGTTGGTGGCGATGGGGGCTGGGTGATATTGTTGCCACTAAGACCCCTTTCCCACTGAGGCACTTTATAAAGTGCCTCTTAATTAAACTGTGTGTGTCCTTTCACACTGGGGCGGAGCGCTTGCAGGAGAGTAAACAAACTCTTGCAAGCAGCATTTTTGGGATGGTGCGGGAATGGTGTATACACCGCTCCTCCACTGCCCCTGCCATTGGAATGAATGGGGAGCGCCGGAAACACCCCTTTTTAACCCCTTTGTAGAGGTTAAAAGCGCCCCGCTGCCGCCGGCCATAGATGGTTTAAATATCAAACCATTAATGGGTAAGCTGAATGTACCCAAAATGATCGATCTATCAACTTGGGTACAACCAGCCTGTCGGATTCTACTAGAGATTATTGGTAGCTCCTTGCGCCCCCCCCCGCGCAAATTGCTCCGTGGGAGGGATTCCTCCATCAACACTGACTGTGTCACTCAAGCAATTTTCTTTCCTGCAACCCCTTGTTGCAGGAAGGAAAATCGATCTGTCTATGGCCGGCTTTAAATAGAAAACGAATACAGCCATCACATCTAAAAAATGGTAAGCTGCAATATAATAAATGTTTGCTTTTGGGTTTAATACAGCTTGAAAATATTGTCCTAAATGTTTGCTTAATAAACTATTGCAGACCAAATGAAAAAAAGTTTCTGTGATACATTTATTCTTAGGTCACATCTGCCCACAAATACTCCCAAGGAGCAGGCAACCTTATGATAAATGGGTGCTTTTAGCCTTGACTGCAATGCAGGATTTTTTGGCATCCTATTACTTCTGTAACAACATTGTTTTTAAAAACGCTATACAAAGTTGCACACTAATGCAGATTTAATAAAACTGCAGACATCATGTGCTGTGGCGTTGCTATCATTGGAGTAATACTGTAAGTGTAATAATAGGGGATAATTATGTGGTAGGCATTCTATGGTAATACTTTTCTCTATCACAACTCTTATTTGCAGAAGATATATCACTCTATGCCTGCGAATGGTCTATTTCGCTGTGTGCTCTGAATAATATTTGCTGTGTTAAATGTGTGACCATTTTCTTCTACAGTGAGGAGGAAGAAGGCTTCTCTTAGGAAACCTAGACAATTTCAGAATTAATGGACCATCAAAGTGTTTCTTCTATATTTCCTTTCCTCTGGATGATACAAGATAAAGATAAATTACAAGATATGTTCTTGGGAGAGAAAATTAACTGGGAACTCTAAACACAGAGGTGATGAAACTGTGATTTATACTAACAAAGTCATGCACTGCAATTTATCTATGTATTTCAAATTTGAAGTGTTATTAGACAAGCTCACAATGAGTAAACAACAGTATAGTGTGTACTTAAAGCATGCGCTGGATTAAACTATTGCTTTTTTCACACTGTGGGCAGAAATCAAGTCCCTAATATGTGTAAAATATACAAGTACAAATTTATAAGACACCAAGATTCAATTTGGTTTCCCAACACATGCTTGAATGAAAGGCAGTTTAAAGTGCTCTTTATTTACAGACATTTTTTTTTTAAAGAAATGCTGTAAATGGGGGCATTTGGAAGCCTCTTCAAGTACACAGATAATAAGAAAGATTTACTAAAGGAGTTGAGAATCTTCACAAAATAAATTCACTGCAAGTATCTAATCATGTTAAAAGCAAATTCTTGTTTAATTATTTCATCTGCACATGACTGGATCATTGAAGTAAATATTCACACAATTTTTTATGTCAGCAGTTGCCACACCCACTAAATGAAGAGTAACTGGGCTTTTTAAAATGGCCCAAATCATGTTGTCAGGGATCCCGGTCAGTCTCTCTTCCCCGAGTCTCATCTGTTCTATGTTTGGTGCTATATAGGGGCATCACTCTAACCACCCACTGTAGGTGCAGAGTTAAGACGGCCATATGTGGATCGAAATTCGGCTGGTTCCACAGATTTGATCATGTATGGGCAAGGCTGATTGTACCAAGTCGATCCATCGACCAACTTGGGTCTAACCAGCCTGTAGGATTTTTTGCATGCGATTTCCGGCAGCTATAGCCACTAGCAATAACCATTGTGGTCTGCCGCCCAGGAAAGCTCCTTATGCCCCCCACTGGCAGAACACAATAGCACTGTGGGAGGCATTCCCGATTCAGCACTGACTGTGTTGATGGGGAAATTGAGCGATTTTACTTCCTTCTACATGTAGTGGTAGGAAAGAAAATCACATCATCTAGGGACTGCCTTAGTCGGTGCTGACTCTTGCACTTCAGCCTCTGTTTATTCCTGCCTTTGGGACCCTCTATATTGTATACTCTTTTTGTTTGTCTGTATTGGTTCTGGCTTCTGTTCCTGTGTGTTCATATATGTAACATGTTGCACCTGGTTATGACTATCTGTTATGTCTGTCTGCTGTGTGCTGACACTCTGCCTGCTCCTGTCTGCACGCTGGAAGTTGGCCTGCCACACTATCTATTCGTACTTTAAACGGCTTTGGCAAAGTCAAGGTGCCTGGATTTCTTCATTTTGGTGAGAACCATGTTTTATTGCTATCTGTCTCCCTTAAAGTGGTTGTCAACCTGTGACACGCACTTTAACCTACAGGTAAGTCTATAATAAGGCTTACCTGTAGGTGTCCTGAATATCTCCTAAACCTGCACGGTTCAGGAGATATATAGTGTACTAGATGTGCCGACATCATTCGGCACATGTGCAGTGAAGAAACGTCCTCCATTCACGCATGCGCAGGAGTGACGTCACGCGACTCCGGCGATGCATAGTACCTCATTATGCTTCTACTTTGCAGGGGAATATAGAGGAAGTAAACCCCATCAGGGTTTACTTCCTCTTTAAATCTGTGCTCTGGTTTCTGCTCCTGCCCTAGATTTCTAATTGGCTCCTTGTATAACTTTTTTTCAGGAGCTCCCTAAACCAGCAAAACTGGCCAGCAGCTCCTTCCTGGCTGTGACATTATGAAATTAAATGACTGCTCTAAAAACTAAAACAGATAAATAGTCAATCTTTCTAAGGAAATGGTATAGCAGGATAGCAGGGGTGCCTATATCCAATAACATCTAGCAGCTAAAAACAAGAGGGGGGGGGTTAAACATATTTAACCTCCTTGGCGGTATTCCTGAGTGTGGCTCGGGGTATGTTTTCACTGCAAATAGGGTAACCCCGAGGCACACTCGGGATTGCATTGCTGGATCCAGGCTGGGTTACTCACCTTGTCCCCTGGATCCAGCGATGTCCCCCCGCCGTGTTTGCGGGCTGTGTCCTCCGCCCGATGCCTGTGTGATGCCGGGCTCCGTTCCCTGCGAGCGTCGTGTCGCATGGGGGCAGAGCCTGGCGGGAAATTTAAAAAGTGAAACACACAGTATACATACAGTACACTGTAATCTTATAGATTACATTACTGTATGAAATCATTTCAAATCCCCTTTGTCCCTAGTGGTTTGCCCAGTGTCCTGCATGCACTTTTATATTATAAATGTCATTCTTTCTGCCTGGGAACTTGAGAACGTCCATGGCATAAAAAAGTGTCCCTTTACGTCAAAAGCGGTTTTTGATCAGCTAGAAAACAGCGATAGTAAATAAGAATCATTTGCAGAATTGCGTGATACTGATTTTTGGGGGAATTTATCATCAGACACTGAAAGTGAAAACAGCGACAATTCTGCAACTGAGCAAATTTCAGTGTTTTTGGTTTGATTACATTATGAATAAATTTTATTATTATATTATCATCTTTGATAATTATTTATAGTTATTTATTATATTATAATTTTTTTTTCATATATATTATAATTTATGATTTTGTGTTTCAAACTTTATCATACCCGGGATGTCTACTAGACTCTTGTTTAGACAGATTTAAGTGAGTTATTGCTAAGAATTACAGGCCTACAATATAAAACGCCAAATTTCCATGCAAAGTAATTGTACCGCTTTCAGCACCAAAAATCTGAAATAATCATACCGCCAGGGAGGTTAAAGAAAAGTTTGAGGTTGATTTTAGTTATTTTTTTTTTCATTGTTTCAGTATTAAACTGTTGTTTTATATTATTTTGCTATAGGTATCCAGTCCTTGTTTTACAAACACGTAATGCATGAAAATGATTACCAGGGCACTAAGAATTAGCTAGAAAGACAACGAGGTACAACTGCTTGCTTTAAAGCACAATTTGTCAGCCTGAAAAATCAGGCTAAACCTTCCAGTAAGTGTTGTGTCACTGGGATGGGTCACTGAGCTGTGAAAACACTAAGCTTATTTCATCAAAGGAGCAAACAGAGCCTACAAAATGTGGAAAGGAGACAAAACACCCACCAGCTGGCTCAAAAGAAGAATGCTAAATAATAATGTTATATTTCATAATTGCTGACTAAAATATATATTTATATATTTTAGATGAAGTGTCAAATTAGGCAGACTTAAAGTGGTAGTAAACTCCCACATAACTTTTGCACATATAAATCATCAGTGAATACACTACAAATCGATGTGTGTACATGTCGCCATACTTTCTCTGTTTGCTTGCAATCTGTCTCGTTCTATTTATTGACATCACCAGCGCATAGGTATCTTCTCCCCGATTCACGGCAAGCTCTTTGTGCTGTAAATCCATTAATAAGTATGCCATGTCCATAATGTCCTCTCTTTATGGCACTGTGCGATTATAGTCCCATTCAAAAGTTTCTGATTCCCCATGTGACCTTAAACGTCAAACAGGTCTGCTATGATATGCGGGACACAGTTGCCATAGTAATCACGGAACTAGAACGAGGCTTGGCTAAGAAAGCATTGCGCATGCAAGCGATTACAACTAGGAATAGAAGAAAGGGCAAAAGTATATTGCAATGTGTACTCGGGAAGCACGTATTCAAGAACTGCTTGAAAAAAGTAAGAAACATGCAAATGTGGAGTTATTATAATGCAAAATATGTTGTAATACTTTTTTTCAAGGGTATGTTATATGTTGTAATACTTTTTTAAAAAACAGCATCTGAGGGGCAGAGTTTACTACCACTTTAACTTACCTGGGAAATCTGTCTAGTGCTAGTATTGCAGATAACAACTTGTGTATTACACAGTGGGAGACACATTCTTTCCCCAGTAGAGATAGATTACTGGAAAATCAATTCTTTATTTATAACAGTGAATTGGTCATAAGTAATGAGGCATTTTAATTGATCAACCTATTATGTTTTACAAGTTATGTCTGAAAGGCATCACCCAACATGGAAATATTCCAACGAAATAACCTGCGCAGTACAGACCTTTGCTGCAAGCTCTTGGACAATTAAGATTCTACTTTATGCTGTCCTATGATCCACGCATTGCAGTAATGATTTATGTGCTGGAAAGCTCTATTGCTCACTGTTTAATGTGCGTGCAGAGTCATTTTCTGACATTAAATGTTTACTGTGTCTGGGCCATAAGAGCTAGACATATTGTGGTTTTACAGAACATTACTTCTTTTTCAGTCTGGCACACCATAGAGGAAAACAAAGATCTAATCTCAAAGAAGTGCACAGGTTTTTGCTACATTGTTTTTGTATCTGTTTTTCCATAAAATTATTTTAGACTAGCTTTAACGGCCTGGGTTGCTTCAAAACAGCACTTATTTTAATTGCTATTGATGATTTAAAATGTTTTCATTCTTACCCCCTTCTTATTTTGTGAAGAAAAAAAGAAAATCAAGAAAAATCATTTTGGGAAGAATATATTTAAAGCAACACAATGTAGTACTTAAAAGTGACTTGATACAGGATTTCTAATAATTCTGCCCTTAAAGTGAATGCAAACCCACCACTCACCCAGTATAAACGAATGGCACAGTATTAATGTATATATACATGCAAGCCTCCTGCATGTATCCCTACCTTGCAAATGTCACCCCCTTAAGCAGTAGCAGCCCCAAACAACTCTGGAATCAGTGGGTAGGTCTCTTTGCTGGAGCTCAGTGGGTGGAGTCGTGATGCTCATAAGACTCCCCACCCACCTCTACACTTCCCTACTCTCCTATTCCTGAGTTTTTAGAAATGCATGAAATAAGGAAATGAGCTGTCAGTCACATCAAGAAACAGTCACATATTTCTCGGTGTCTTTTTTTTCCTACTGAAAAAAGATAGGAGGTTTGCTCAGAGCTGGATTAACTCTTTGTGGCAAGACTGGGCACAGATGAAATGACATTGTGTACTCTACCAGGCAGAATTGTTAATTAAAATAGTTTTTTTGGGTTTACATCCACTTTAATGATTCTGTTATATGGATCTACTGCACTGTAAACAATATGTTTTCTATATCTTGCATCAATAAGCAATAACCTATTCAAAACAGGGGAATGCAAGTGGACATAACTGCGATGGATCCCAATAACAGAACTAAACAGGGCTCCTTTTCTTATATCTTCAACACAAAGGCAATACCTTTAGTGATATAGATCATATATTGCTTTCATAGCAAACATATAGAGGTATCCGAAATATGTTTACAGTGTATATAGTTGCAAGCGAATACAGAAATGATTACAATGTCTCTGTCCAAAAGTCTATAAATTAGATATCAATTCAACAAACATATGTGTATTGCAATGCGATATATTTGAGAATATTTGGAAGGTTCATTCTTTTACCACCAAAATTTCAACTGCTCCTCCTGGTTACAAAACCAGGACTATGTGAGATAAGAGTTCCCTTTTATTGGAAGACATGATAATTATTCTGTACAATTCTGTACAATGTGCTTGGAAATTAATGGCACTTAGGGGGATATTGCTCCCTTGGTGAAATTCAGGAAATGATTACACACTTTAGAATTTATGTAGCCAATCTGTTAAATATGAAATGACAGTTCTGTAAGGGTAACATGCCAAGTCAAGGGAACCATTCTTTCAGTTCATAGCACGGGCACAATAAAATCATAATCTACTTATGATGAGGAAATTGAAGTGGCAAATGCATGTCCACTATATTTATGGCAAGACGCCTGGTTGGCCAATCAGAATACTCAGTAACGCCAAATGATTGCAAACAATTGGGTTTATACAACACTACCATTTAGAGACCACAGATGGAAAATGCAGAGTATATTATTTATCCAGCAGTTTAAAATAAATAGGCTAGTTTTACAGAGTTTTTATACAAGTAGATGAATTGTTTATATAGCATTAAAACCATTACACTGTAGAAATAAAAAATAGAGTTAAAATACACCATACTAAAAATTAATGTATCGTTTACTATCACTACAGTGTCATCTGTCTCAAATATTTACAACAAATAAGAAATTTAATTTTCAAATAAAATACATTGATACTCATGTTTAATTTAGCTATGGAAATTGAATGAACCATTTTAGTGTGATTGGTACCAGTCAGCCATTTGCAATCATCATGTGATAGCACTCAACTAGAAAGTCTGACTCCTCTCTGTCACACTTCTCTGTTCTCTCTGTCACACTTCATTTGCATTAAAACAAGCAGGTCCTACCTATCATTATTATTAGCATGTAATGTAAAGAATCCTTACAAGAATTAAGGCCCCTCAGTAGTGACATATTTCCTTTTTCTTAAAACACAGTTGTAATAATAGAAATAAGGGCTTCAATCATTGTGATGCCTTATAAACCATGGTGTCGTGGTGATTGAAGCGCTAACACCAACCACTGCCCCAGCCTTTGGCTGCAAGTGCTGATCAGATGTTGATTTTCCAGAATGTCCCCTTGACAAAAGCAGGTTAGTGTACACACTGACTTATTTTCGGATAGTGTGTACCCAGTTGGTATATTTAGTTTACATACTGGAGCAGTAGAGTACAATAAAAGTCTCCCTGTAGAAGTACAATGTCCTAAAACCTACAGACACACAGCACAGACATTTTGGACCACATGACTATAATATCATCTTAGACATGTAAGCATGACAAGACTACCAAAACTATGTTCCGTTATAAAGATTGTGTTAGAAACATATAAACTCAGGTCATCCAAGCATTAATTTCCATGTCCATGGTGAAGCAAGGTATGTGAGGTGGATAGCAGGCAGTCACCCGGTCAACAGTGTTATTTTGATGGCAAAAAGAGTGGTCCACCATAAATAGAGTACATAGACAATCATTAGTCCTCTTTAAGATGAGGTCGGGGGGTGTGGCTGGACACTGAGCTGAATGGCTGCCTGAGCTCGCTGCTCATCTCAGCCGTGTCACTTCCACTTCAATATGGGGGCTAACCAGCTACAATATTGGGAAAATTAAGATGCACCCGCTCCCAGATGCAAGGGGAATCCGCCACCTACCTCATCAGGTCTGCCAATCCACTCGTTTTTTGAGCTGTGCTTGGTGCCTCCTCTCCAGGACTCTCCAATGATGGTGCCGCCACGTCTGCCTCAATCACCTCCCCCGCTCACGGGGCGCCTGGAGAAGAGTGGCCCAGATCTCTCTGCATCTCAGGATGCCCCTCTCACCTCCTACTTCACCCACGGTAGGTGCGGGCAATCCCCGCGGCTCTCCCCTGCACAAGTAATTGGATAGCATGCTTCCCCAGCACATGTGGCACCTTGGCAGCCATCTTCCCTGCAGGGCATATCTCGGGCCCTGGGCAGTTAAGTTTCCAACCCCCCTCTCCTGAACGCGCGAATCCCGGGCCAGCCTTTTCTCCATTGCTAGGCACTCCTCTACTGCTCTCGACCTCTCCCCTCCCCGCCAAACATATCCCTCCCAGTCTCTGTTGTGGCTCCAACCCTCCTCCATTACTGGGTCCCCACTGGCTTCAGCCCACTGCTCTCCAAAGCCTCAGCGCCCTACCCGCTCCAGGGACCCCAGCGCCTTCCGCCAGCATGTGTCTTCTCCTGGGACACCCCGAGGGACAGCCTCTTCCCGGGGATCACCCTCCATAGGCCTGGGAGCATCCCCTCACCTGGCCTCCCACCTAGCCTGGTATGACCCATGGGACTCCCCAACTAGGGCTGCTGTGACTACAACCGCTATTTCTTCAACACAGGCTCCCCCTCAGTGTCTGCTGGGGAATGCACCTCATGGTGTAAACAGCTGCAATCTCTTCCTACTAAAGATAACTTTAGACAACTGATATCCAAAGTAAAGGAAGCCTGTCGCAGTGAAATGAAAGCCTTGCAGACAAACTTCCATCACCTGACCGCTAGGGTGGAGAAGGTAAAGGAGGAAGTTCAGACCACGAAACTTGCAATTCATCAAGTCCAAATCCATCAAGTGGAGAATTGTTATGTTCTCCATGACATGTACAGACATTTGGAAGACTTAGATAATCGCAACCGCCACAACGTCATCCTTGTTCAGGGTCTCCCGGAAGCTTCGGTCTCTGAGGATTTGAAATCGGTGCTCCAGTCTCAGTTTAATGGCCTGTTGGGAGATCCCATTTCACAACCTCAGGAAATGGACCAGGCACATCAGTCCCTGAAACCTAAGGACTCACAGTCGAGACCTAGGAATGTGATCTGCCGTGTGCATGCCTACTCCCTCAAAGAGGACATTATGCGTAAAGCCCATACCATAAAGCCGATTCTTTATGAGGGTATGCCTGTTTAGCTGTTCCCAGATTTATCTTGGATCACTCTCTAGAAACGCAGGCTGCCCCAACCCCTCCTCCACTCCTTATGTGAAGCTAACATCATCTACCGTTGGGGTTTCCCCTTCAACCAATCTGCTACTCATGATGGGAAGTCGACAGTCCTCCGAGTTCCCGAAGATCTGCGCTCTTTCTGTGAGATCCTGGACATTCCTGTTCTGGAACTGCCTGGCTGAGATCTCATTCCACCCCCCACCACCCCCAGTGGTGTGACAGAGGGTCACCCCCAAAAAATGACAACACATTCCAGATTCTCCCCGCAAGAATCCTAAACTGAAACCCACTTGAGAGTACATCAAGACATTGTTTGAGATTAGACGCTGGGACTTCCATGAGAGGGTAATTTACACTACTTAATTGGATAAGTGACTGCCAGTTATTTGTGCTTATTGTTTGTCTGGCCGTTTGATTTTGGACAGCTACGCCTCCTGGGAGATTCTTAGGGGATGGCTGGGGCCCCATTCGTGTAGATTGTGTGATTTTTCTTTATGATCTTCATGGCTGGCCTCGATATCCAGAGTTCAAAATGTTCTTTTGACATAAGTTACATCTATTTTATATCTCTTTACAATGCCCTTGTTTAATACCCATTTAGATACTGTGCCCCTGAGTTCTAGTTTTATTGACACAGGCCTGATTACAGATTAGGCAACTAACGTTTTGCCTCTGACACTATCCTCCCCCCCCCCCCACTCTAGTGCTAATTTGGTGTTTCTATTGAACTACTGACCTACCCCTTTATCTATCACGGGATGTAGGAGGTACGACGGAACTTTCTGATTATAATGCCTTTGCTATATTTTTATAATAATCTGTCTATTTCCTATTTCTATGTTTTCCTTTTTTCTGCCACTATTTCTCCAACTTTTTTGCTCCTGGGTCCTATGAACCGCTGACCACTGCCGACGACTGCATGATACTTTAGGTCTACTTGGTGTCGTGGATTGGAAAGGTACTTTAACTACTTCCTTAGTCTTAAATTTAAGCTAGCATTTATCACCCCCTTACATCATGGTACAGGTATGTTCTTTAAATGTTAATGGCCTCAACTTCAATTTTAGGAGACATCTGGCCCTGCAAGCTTTTAGGGACTCTGGAGCAGATGTGATATTTGCCCAGGAAACACATTTTGACAAACGGGGCTCATTGGCATTTGCTACTTGGTACTTTCCAATGGGTTATCTAGCCTCTAC
Organism: Glandirana rugosa; assembly: GCA_018402905.1. NCBI lineage: Eukaryota > Metazoa > Chordata > Amphibia > Anura > Ranidae > Glandirana > Glandirana rugosa. Next base: position 458,772 of record BLSH010487403.1, on the reverse strand, counting down.
TTCTAGGAAGAAAGCGGGAGTTGCTATATTGATAAAGCAGGGCGCCCCATTCACACCTACATATTCCTACTCTGGCCCAGGGGGACGATTTATTATTCTCAGAGGCAAATGGCAGCATGCACATGTCACCTTTTGTAACATTTATGCACCCAATGTTAACCAGGCATCCTTTCTCAATAAGGTCTACAACCACCTCTTCCGATCTCACCATTCCTTTCTGGTGGTGGGAGGGGATTATATTTTACCATTCTCTCCAACAATGGTACCTTTAACCTCAGCAACATTAATGAGCGTACCTCTACACGTGCTGTTCTGTACTGTACATCTGCACTCTGACAGCAATATCATTATTATGCTTGGATGCAAAGTTACCATTATGCCACTCTTATCATTGGTCTTCTATTTTATAAAGTATGACATTTAGATTAAAAAGTAACCCACCAGACCTACACCACAAGAGCCATAGTTAAAGCAGTAATAAACCTAAAAGCAAACATTATATTGCAGCTTACCAATTCTTAGATGTGGTGGCTGCATTTGTTTTTTTTAGGCTTTCTTTTATTTTAACCTGGTTATCATGCTAGTAATTCTATTGGTTTTCAACATAACAATTTGCCCTGCAGATGTTTAAGGGGTTGAGACAATCCATTTAACACTGACAGGGGTGCTTATGAAGATCAGCTTTTATTTATGCATGTAAAACCTTTAAACCCAAAAGACCCCCCCCCCCCTTTCCAACTAGATGAAAAATGCTGCTGTCCAAAGGTGCCACATTTCAGGATTAGCTAGCTGCATTATATTACATTTTTGGTTTTAACCACTTCCGGACCGCGTCGCGTACATTTACTACCGCAAGGTGGCAGCATAACGCAGATCGGCATCTATAAACGGCGATTCACACACGCACGGCTAGGAGGTGAGTGCCCACCGCGAACTCCAGGAGTGTGGCCGTGGGTCGGGCGGACTCAATGTCCGTCAGCGACCCGTGATCGCTTATAATAGGAGAAAAGCAGGGAACCACCAATGTAAACATGACGGGTCCCCACTCTGACAGGGGACATAACACTGATCTACTGATCCCTGTCCCCAGAATCAGTGAGATCTGTTATGCCCCTGCCAGCCCAGCCCCCACATAGTTAGAACACACCTAAGGAACACAGTTAGCCCCTTCATTGCCCCTGCAGGTTAACCCCTTCCCTGCCAGCGACATTTATACAGTAATCAGTGGCTATCTTTAGATCTGATTGCTGTATAAATGTCAATGGTTCCAAAAAGTGTCAAAAATGTTCGACATGTCCACCACAATATCGCAGTCCCGATAAAAATCGCAGATCGCCGCCATTACCAGTAAAAAAAAAAAGGAAAAACGTCATAAATGTATTCTCATGGTTTGTAAACGCAACAACTTTTGTGCAAACCAATAAATGAACGCTGATTGCGATTTTTTTTTCACCACAACTATGTAGAAGAATATATATTGGCCAAAACTGATGAATATTTATTTTATATATTTATTTTTTTTGGATATGTATCATAGCAAAAAGTAAAAAATATTGTTTTTTTTTGTTTTGTTTTTTTTGCAAAATTGTAACTTTTTTTTTTATAGCAGTGATCAGAAGTGACGCAGACGTGATCAAATACCACCAAAAGAAAGTTCTATTTCTGGGAAAAAATGTTTGGGTACAACGTCGCACGACCACGCAATTTTCAGTTAAAGCGACTCAGTGCCGAATCGCAAAAAGTGCTCTGGTCATAATGTGGGAAATCCTTCCGGGGCTGAAGTGGTTAATAAGACTTTAAGGCATTTGTTAATCTAAAAAAACTAGATCCTGCTCCTTTAAAGCATGTTATACAGCACAGTGCTTGTGCTGTGTAATTTGGCCCCCTGTAACACCTAAAAAACCTGGCTGATCCTGGCAGTTTTTACCCTCCCCTTTGTAAACTGACCACGTTATCAGAGCTCCCCTGGCTATAAGGATCAGTAGCTCTCCTGGCTATAAAGATAAGTAGCCCTCTTGTCGATAAGGATCAGTAGCCCTCCCAGCTACAAGCATCAGTAGCCTACCTGGCTATAAGGATCAGTAGCCCACCTGGCTATTAAGTGATCCGCTGCAGCATGACCATGGGTCACACTTGCCTCCTCGCAGCTATGACTAAGCGCCCCCTCTGAGACATGAAACGTGTTAGCTGTCATGCCCCACCAGGGGTCCTGTCCGTGTCTTTATGTGATGCATTGATCTGCTTTTAAAACTCAATAAAGCAGTGTGTTTTCGGAAGTGCGGCTGTCCAGGAATTTCTTCATCCTACATTGCAAGCACAGCTAAGCCAGCACCCAACCTGAGTAGCAGCTTGTGATTACCGGTGATTAACAGGCAAGGCTTGTAGCAGTTTCCTCTTCTTTCTGTTTGCCTCCTCGCAGATGTCGATGCCCAGACTGCCTCCTGCAGTCTTCGACCCCTGGAGACCGCCTGTCTCCACAGAAGCCTGATCCTGACTGCTCCTATCAGGCCCCCTCCCAGCTGGGCAATCAGTGCCCTGGCTAAAGCCAAATCCTGGACCCAGGACTGGGATTTCATCCCACCCGGATCTCTAAGAAATCCCCGGGCTCTAGATCCCAAAACAGACTTTAAAAAATGAGGAATATGAAAGGCCAGTTTCCTATTAAATGCGCAACGCCTCTGGAGCCCCTCAACCTGCCAGGTTGAGAATCCTGGGCCAGCCCTACTCTCTGTCTCCTGTGTCCTCCACTGTCTGGAATACCTTTAGACAATGCACACAATCCCCTCTGTTATAAAGTCTCCTATGTTGCAGTGTATGTTCTTTGTAAAAAAGATGCCCATTTCTACCTGAATTCACAGCGCCAATCGGCGGTCACGTGGCTCCTTGAGGCTCCCCTCCTCCCCAACTAATGTCTCGGTTTTCTCCTCCTTTGCTCCCCTCCTCCTAACTGACATCAGTGAGGGGATTCTTGGCCCCTCCCGCTCTTGCTGTCAGATCGGGGGAGGGAGCCACGAGAAGTCACATGAGTGCCAATCGGCACTGTGAATTCAAGTAGAAATAGGCATCTTTTTTACAAAGAACATACACCTCAGTATAGGAAGCTTTATAACAGAGGGGATTGCGTGTCGTTTATAAAGTGGTTTAACGACCACTTTAATTAAGACTATGGCTTTATTTTGACTCCTTGAAGTATTCTTTTTCAAACATATACAGTATCACACAAAAGTGAGTACACCCCTCACATTTTTGTAAATATTTTATTATATCTTTTCATGTGACAACACTGAAGAAATTACACTTTGCTTTTTTTTTTTTCCCAATTGATCTAAAACATCCAAAAACGTTGGTGAGCCATGTTTTTGCGCGTTTTTGGGCATTAGAACCTTTTACAGCTCAAAAACATCTCTCAGAACCCTCTGGTCTTGGGGGTTTTTTACAGCACAAAAACGTCCCTGCCGAAAAAGTTGATAACAGCCTATGTGTGCATGAACACATAGGGTAACACGATGGAGAGTTTAATGACTGTAGAAAAAAACGTCTGCAGCTAAAAATAGCAGCTGTAAAACCGTCAAGAAACGTCCTGTGTGCATGAGGCCTACAGCTGTATTGTAATCTCTTCCATAATATGCTTTTATGTTCTTTCTTTGGTAACTTTGTTTTCTATTGTGGAATGATAACCAAAGAAATCAACTGATAAAATATATTTCCACAGGATACAAATAACAAAATTCCGACTTGCATCATATGCTATAGAAATATGAAAATACATTTTACTAAATGATTGTCATTTTTACCTTTTTTATGTGGCTTTCTCATACTCACAAAATTGTAATTTTATATTTTTAAATTAGATATCATATACATTGCCTACATGTACGCTAGTAAGTTTAAACTAACTGCAGAGACAATTACTTCCAATCTGCCTGAGCAAGCTGATATACTTGTACTGAGAGAAGAAACAGTAAAGTACAATCACCATGTAGGTAGTACATTCATCATATTTTATGGGCAAAATGCCATTATTTCACATTGATATGGTTATTTACTACAGCAACTTAACTAAACTGCTGGTATTCTGTAAAAGCAGATAAATAAGTCAGCCATATTTTTTGTCTTAAGTTGAGAGATGACTTACTCTATATGCAAGCAGGGTCGATTCTAGTCTGAATAGTAACTATAATGAAAATTTCATATTTCTGATGTTTACAAGTTTAAACCTGCTCTTTTATTACATTGTTTTTATTGCTAATGTAAACTATTTTAAAATATTAAACATTTACTATAGGAGTATTTAACATTAACATGATGTTTGCAAAACTTACTAGGCTTTCTGTTAAGAAAGCACAGCACTGCCTGCTTGGATCTAAGTTAATAGAGGGAACTGGGGTATCCTTCTGCTGACTATTTCAATGGCAAATGTTACCCGTACAGTAGGAAGTCAAATCAGGCAATTTTTGACATAACCGTAAAGAAGTGAAAAACATATTCAGTGGTGCCACCTGCTGTCTGCAAATGGTAAATATAAAATAGTCTATAACATATTTCATAATTGCTTGGCTAAAGAGAAATGCATGTTTTTGATAATAATAAAGAAAATGTATCCAAGTATTATACATTCCCTTTAGGATCTGTTTTCTTGTTTGTTTTTAGAAAACCAACCAGCAGCTCTGCCTCTTTGGAACCATTCTTCCTGACTGATCTGCTATCTCGTCCTAATTCACAGCTTTGTATTGCTATATTTTATTTGACTTCAAACTATTTTTAAAGATCACTAATCTCTCCGTGTCATCTTTACAATTTGCAGCTGGTGCCCAATTCTTTGTTTCAGTATCACATTGATCTTCTGGGAGTTGAAGAAGCAATTTCCTTCTAAAATTGTAAAGAAATGGATAGCAGAATCTATAAGAACTTTCCTACTTCATGTATTAGCCTCACAGCTATTTATTTTACTAAAGTCAGACAACACTTTTCTGCACAAGGAGTTTCAAATTATTTTCTGGAGACCAGCATACACATTTAACACAAAGTGCAATGTATATGTACAAAATGTAGCAATCACATTTTAACTTTCAACTCTGCATTTTATAACGACAGACAAAAATCAGTTTTGACACTTTGGTTCACGACACCTAGCAAACATTCCTAGCTCTTTGTGCTGTCATATTAAATATAAAGCCCCTTAGTGTTAATCAGAAAATATGCAGAGCATTGCAACCATGAAAAAAAAACAAAAAACCTGTTGATCCCTTAGGTCAGTAATGGCGAACTTTGGCACCCCAGATGTTTTGGAAATGCATTTCCCATGATGCTCATGCACTCTGCAGTGTAGTTGAGCATCATGAGAAATGTAGTTCCAAAACATCCGGGGTGCCAAGGTTCGCCATCACTGCCTTAGGTCATCTTATGAGCTGGTAACTTCCTGTGCTTTATGGACTTTTACCTGTTTCATTGTTCCCAGCTATCGCTCTGAACTACAAAACACATACCTTTTAAGTTATGCAGAACAGGAAAGAGGGAGGTGTTAAGTCTTGAATATGTAACTGATTAAAGTAAGCAAGTGGGGCGAGAGCTTTAGTCTAGTTCCAAATGGTTAGGGAGGGTGTGTTATTGCTAGTTTTGTTAAAGGTACATCTATCTACCCTTTAGGTGTTTGTATGTCAAGTAGGGGCATTACATTTGTAGGAGCAGGAACTGATGGGAGTAATATTAATGCTGTGCAGAAGTGTAATAATGAAATTATTTTTATTAATAAAGTAAAGAACGCATAATTGCTTACCAAAGATTGCTAATTACTGGTAACAGAGTTCTTGGACTACATTATCTGTTTTTTGCAGTAGCTGCCAAAATCCCAGGTCTACCAAATTACCAAAAGAACAGTGACTCTGACAGCGCACAGGTCAGTAGTATATACATGATTTGCTTGCATATCTCCTGATATAATTGCACCATCAAGCACATGAATTCTGAAACCATGAGTGATGATCATAAAAATCGGTGATATATACATATCGAGTATTTTAAATTTCCCCACACAGTCAAGCTCACCAGCTGGCTAGCAAATCAACAAATCATTATTTGATTAAGCCAGGGATCTCCAAACTACAGCCCTCCAGCTGTTGCGGAACTGCACGTCCCATAAGGCATTGTAAAGCTCAGACATGACTAGGCATGATGGGAATTGTAGTTCCTGAACAACTGGAGGGCCATAGTTTGGAGACCCTTGGATTAAGCCATTGCTAATGGGAACTTTTGTACACCAAAGAACCATATCCTATACCTTTGAAAGCTCATTTTGATGGTCCCCTTAACATTTTTGCTTATTCACGTGAAAATAAAACTGAGAGATGTGAGAAAATTCAATGTGCATACTGATGTGGGTGTTTGTGCAAGCAGCCATCTGAATTTCCCACAAATAAATTATGTAAAGCTGTGCTGTTATGAGTTCACTTCTTAATGGTATGAGCAAATGTAATATCTTCAATACTCTTAGAGTATATAATTATATTTCTTGAATAAAATATTTATACACTAAACACACAGTGTAAACTGTAGAAGGAGTTGAAGAACAGCATAACATACAGGAGCAGGTATGATATTATACTACTTGGTGACAAAAATCAAATAAATCATAATGACAGCAAATGCTTTCATCAGTCCAATTTATTTTTGGACTTAGGGATGACTTGATATGCTAAATATAGGAATGACACAGAGGGAACAAAGGACACAAAACTATAGACTTAAAGCAGTAGTAAACCCCTGCAGCACATTTTAAATGCTCTGATCGCTCCCTTTATGAAGATTATATTCCCCTTATTTGGGTTCTCCTTACCTGCTTCCTTTGTGTATAAAATTTTATATTTCACCGTATGACGTCACAAGCGCATGCGCCGTTATTCTCTAATTTTCCGGCAAGCCTCTGGCTGCCGGAAATATTCAGGGTATTTGCTGGGGCTGCATCATCTCGCATCAGCCCCAACCTCACGCGATATTCTGAAGACTTCCTGATTACACTGCATTTCCTGGCGCCCTTGTGACTCTGAACGTCACAGGGGTTGTGTGGAGAAGGAAGGCGGAGCTGCAGAGCAAGGAGGAGAAGCGGAGAGACAAGATAAATGGTCCTCTGCTATTCGCTGTATAGGAGTTGCCATGGGAATCAGAAAGGAAAAGGAAACTTGGCTATGTAATGCAATGCGCATGCGTGAGATTATCTGCCTCTACGCATAATGAGGGTGGAAATAGATGCATGGATAAATGCGTAAGAGAACAGTAAAAATGGCGCAGCCTTATACAGTCCTGGACCGCTATAAAAATCATCGTTTTTGGCAAATAAGACATGTATTAGCTAGCAAGTGTATCTTTGTTATTATCCATGTGTAAAGTGGACTCAATATATATGTTGCATTATGCTTATTCGGCTGGGTTTACTACCGCTTACCGCTTTAAGAATACATTCTATCTGGTGTGCTGCCATTCCAAGTGTTAAAACAAAAAAAGCATCCATAAAATATCGCATAAATACTTCTTAATAGTTCTAAACAAACTAGTCATTTATACTTTACTAAATAAAGTAAGGTATAAAAAAAATGCACAATCAAAAAACCATGTCTGCTATAAATTACTGCAAAGGACACCTGTCATAAGATATAGGTGGCTGCAATTGTTGACCTTATTTGAAATATGCAGATTGCCTGGCTATTTCTAGTTTCAAAACTTTCGGGGTCACCAACACAGCAAGTATTTTCAGAGTTTAGATTTGTTGAAGTGCACAGATTCTTTTAAATTCCCTTAAAGGCAATTGAAAACAAAGGTGTTGATTTACTAAAGGCTGTTCACTTTGCAAGGAAATTTTCATTTTGAAAGGAGTTTTCCTTTAGCTTATAAAATGAGGTGATATTCTGCTGACATTCATCATCCAATCATGTGGTGGCAAAAAATACAGTTTTTAATTTTCCAGGGCAGTGCAAAATGGCACGACCCTCTGAAGGGGCATCACCACAGCGCCCTCCATTCACAGTGTACTGGTGTAGAGAGTGGTGCTAATGTGATAACATGAGGGCCACCTGGGACACAGCGTGAAGAGCGAAGAACACCCTATGGTTTCAAATAGCCAGCCTGAGGGCATCAGAAAAGCTGAATTCTGAAACATTAAGGCCTCATACACATGGACGTTTTTTACCACCACCTTTTTGAGCATTTTTTTGCAGCTCTCCATGTTATTCAATGGCCCCATAAAAACGCTAATGTTTTTGAGAAGTTGATAGCGTCTGCATTAGTAAGCTGAAAGCAGAACCCACGGCCAGCGCGCTCTGAAGCTGCAGCGTTAGATCATTTTTGACGCTGAGCCAACAAAGCTCTCTCACTAACGCTCAGTAACGCTCATTAACGCCGAAACAACGTTAACTGGCGTTTTTAGCGCTGCCGTTTTCAGGTTAAAAAATAGCAGAGGAATTTTTTTAAACAAAACGTGCATTAACGCCGATACTCACTAACGCGCATTAACGCCGATACAAAATGCAGACGAAATCACGTTTTTGCCGCCGATTTTTCCTGACGTCGGTCCCAATGTTACAGCTTTTTTTTTTTTTAATACACCAGTGTGTATGGGGCCAGAAAGTATAAAATACTCCCAGTGGGGATAACAAGGGGTGGAGGTGTAGGGGGGAAGCATGCTGCATTATTTCCCACATGGTTTCATCACACAAAGCCACTAATTGTGCTCAATGTTGTCAACATTGCTATTCACAATGCAGAACTGAGTAGTGCTGCAGGAAGATATATGTTGCATGCTGCATTTTTGACATGTTGACTATAGGAAACAATGAATGAAATCCTCGAGAGGAATAACTGTGTGTACTATTAGCATTATAAAATCCCACAGCACAATTCTCAAATTAGAATTTATTGCCTGGTATGTGCATTTCTGAGGTGAGTGTTAAACAGATAACATAAAATTTAAAATATACATAGCACAATTGCTGCTTTTCCATATTCCTGTTTTATTAAAAGTCTACTTACTGATATATCTATACATCTAAACATGTGAGGACACATGCTTAGTTCCCAGCTATATTTTCTTTGTAGAGATGTAATGTGTGTATAAAAGTAGAGGATGACTAGCATTTTCAGACAAAGGCAGTCTACATGTTTCCATTAGGTCCCTTTCACACTTGTGCGACTTGTCCTGCGACTTTAGACTGCAAAGTCACATGACAAGTCGTTCCCCATGATTTCCAATGACAACCATTCATATATGTATGACTTCAAGTCGTGCTGACTTCAGAGTAGTCCCTGCACTACTTTGGTCCGACTTTCATGCGAGCTGAGGTCCACAGACCTAAAGTTTGCACAGGCATTCCCTGAAATTGCCTCAAAATCATGTTGAAATCACGCAACTTTCGAGTCACGGCAGTGTGAAAGGGGCCTAAGTAGTTTTCCTTTAACCAAATGTCTTTTTCAAATAACTAAATTCCAAATTTACAGTTTTCAGCATTTGCACTTATCTTGCTAGGGCTACTCTACACAGCAATATTCACACACTGTACCTGATTAAAAACAGCAAAAAGTTTCACGCTTTTGATTTGATAAAAAGCGTGTATTTATCTTCCAGAACACAACCTACAAATTTTGAGGAGTAGATTTTTGACTGAAAGCCACGTCCAAAATTACAATGCAAAAAGGTACGGGCTGACAAAAGTCTGATACCGACCAAAAACTGACTTTATAGGCTCAATAGGTGAGACTACACAAGCTTATAAAACATAGTAAATGTATTATTTCACATTAAAATAGAGTTTAAAAACATATCCACATAGTATTGTCATAGAAGCTCTATTTGTGGTCCTGGAAGTCTATCCATATATGCTTAGTTTAAGGCAATAGTGGCAGTGACCATATAATTCCCGTAACCAGATCTGCCAGGTCAACGTTTCGCCGATCACTCGGCTTCCTCAGGACCCAATATGGCAGGACAGAGCAACACTAGGCATATTACATAGAGAAAGAAATAGGAGTATCAATGACATATTAGGTAGAATTATACAAAGTTTTCAAAGTTGTTAATGTATCTATATACATGACATGGATGGGCATGGACATGTGGTGGATCATAGAGCGCACACTTGCATAGTCTGGGGGCGGCATTGGGACACCAGAGCCCACCACCATGGGGAACCCTGTACAGGCAGGAGAGGACCTGGAAGTAGGGTTGCCACATCATCCCTTTAATCCAGGACACACATTAATTACACAGGGTCTGAGGCTGATTAAGGTGGTAATTAAACTCACTTGGTGTTTTATCTGCATTAAATCAGCCTCAGAACCTGTGTAATTCATATGTGTCCTGGATTAAAGGGATGATGTGGCAACCCTACTTGGAAGGCAGGAAAAAATCCCTAAATGTTGGGCAGGCATAGGTACTGTATAGATGGTTATTATATGCTGCCATATGGGAACTCATTGTAGTTTCCCCACTCTTTATTGATATGATTTACCCTAATTGGAATAATTGTTAAAGTCATTGATGACGAAACGCGTTGGGAGGAGTTAGGACGCCTGACGTCAGTGCGCAGCGGTACAAGGCGGCCATCACTGTGGTTGGAAACCCATCTAGAAATGTTTTTATTGCTCGGATATCGTCTCAACCATGTAAGTGAGCTACTTTTATTTAATACATTTTGGCTTTACATACTACACTATGTTGGGATTTTGTTTTATATGGAGTACCATTGGTGGTGATATACCGGAGGAACAGAGGAGGTGAAGACGGTTGGGTTATGACAGTTGGTGACACCATTTCCTGTGTGGAGTTTGTGCTGGGCGTTTTTGACCTCCGTAATAGAGGTCCCATATTTCTGGTAAGGACCAATGTGTGAGGGTGACGGTGGTGACCACACGAGCACTGTATTGGGACTGTTGCACCTGATCTAGTTTCCGCACTGCCCCTTTCTCCTCTATGGTTTTAGAAGACTTTCTGGTGATGTGTGACAACTTTTACCAGCCGAATCATATAGACTATGGAAAATCTTTAAAAACTGTTTGAGCTGCCCCATTTTTTTCTTTACTATCTGTTTAATTCAATAATTTGTGCATAGCTGCTGCTTTATATGTGTTTTGATTTTCTTAGCGTAGTTGCTTCGTCAAAACTAATTGGAAAATTACCTGTTGGCATTTTTCTTGCCTAAGGCGTCTGGTTATCTTCATATAGTACATATCTCCCTGTGGTCTGCTGGTATATATCCCTGCTCTAGTACGCCATATAAATTCAGTAAGTTTATTATCCATACGAAGATATGCTCTATACCTATGCTTGTCCAACACTGCGCCAATGTTGCTTTGCTACAGGGAACACACATTTCTTTCTCCAATCCACCTAAGTTGAGCAATTTCAGGAACCCCACCTCATAGCACAGCTTTTCCAACAACTCTAAATCTAGAGGTGTTTCCACTGTCTTGGCCAAGTCCCTTCCATGGACGTTCGAGAACTAACTGACAGATCTCCAGGGCTGCTACCTGTACCTGAGAGGTAAAATAGGCTAAAGGACTTTTACCTTTAGTAATGTATATTTTCCCAACACCTCTTACATTTCATTCCTAGAGAAATGTCTGACTGACCTTTCAATTTTGCGGAGGGTACGATGATCCTGATTGGCTACTTTAACATTGCCCTAGACCCCCTTCTCGACTCTCAATCTCTTTCTCATACCTGCGTCGATTTAAACAATGCCTACACAAATCTAGGAGCATCAACATCTGGAGATTCCAGCATCACAATACTACAGACTATACTTTCTTCTTGCCAGCTCACCAGTCCTACTCAAGGATTTAAAACTTCTTGGTGCCTCCTGCACTAGTAGACCTAGTCCAAGAGACCACCATTGAACCTACCATAATTTCAAACCACGCACCGATCACAATAACCCTTTCCCTCACAAAAAATCCCTCGTTTCACGAGCAATGGCACTTAAACGAAAGTCTCATACAAAATGACCAAATTAAATCTGCATTGCAAGATGACCTTTCTACCTTTCTTATCACAAATGACAGTCAATATCTACAGTATTTCAGAAAAGTGAGTACACCCTTCACATTTTTGTAAATGTTTTATTATATCTTTTCATGTGACAACACTGAAGAAATTACACTTTGCTACAATGTAAAGTAGTAAGTGTACAGCTTGTATAACAGTGTAAATTTGCTGTCCCCTCAAAATAACTCAACACACAGCCATTAATGTCTAAACTGCTGGCAACAAAAGTGAGTACACCCTAAGTGAAAATGTCCAAACTGGGCCCAATTAGCCATTTTCCCTCCACAATGTCATATGTTACAAGGTCTCAGGTGTGAACGGAGGGCAGGTGTGTTAAATTTGGTGTTATCGCTCTCACTCTCTCATACTGGTTACTGGAAGTTCAACATGGCACCTCATGGCAAAGAACTCTGAGTATCTGAAAAAAAAGAATTGTTGCTCTACATAAAGTTGGCCCAGGCTATAAGAAGATTGCCAAGACCCTAAAACTGAACTGCAGCACGGTGGCCAAGACCATACAGCGGTTTAACAGAACAGGTTCCACTCAGAAAGAAGTTGAGTGCACATGCTCAGCGTCATATCCAGAGTTTGTCTTTGGGAAATAGACGTATGAGTGCTGTCAGCGTTGCTGTAGAGGTTGTAGGGGTGGGCCAGTCAGCCTGTCAGTGCTCAGACCATACACCGCACACTGCATCAAATTGGTCTGCATGGCTGTCGTCCCAGAAGGATGGTGCACAAGAAAGCCTGCAAACAGTTTGCTGAAGACAAGCAGACTAAGGACATGGATTACTGGAACCATATCCTGTGGTCTAATGAGACTAAGATTAACTTATTTGGTTCAGATGGTATCAAGCGTGTGTGGAGGAAAACAGTTGAGGAGTACAAAGACAAGTGTGTCTTGTCTACACTCAAGCATGGTGGTGGGAGTGTCATGGTCTGGGGCTGCATGAGTGCTGCCAGCACTGGGGGGCTACAGTTCCTTGAGGGAACCATGAATGCCAACATGTACTGTTACATACTCTAGCAGAGCATGATCCCCTCCCTTCGGAGACTGGGCCACAGGGCAGTATTCCAACATGTTACGACCCCAAACACACCTCCAAGATGACCACTGTCTTGCTAAAGAAGCTGAGGGTAAAGATGATGGACTGGCCAAGCATGTCTCCAGACCTAAACCCTATTGAGCATCTGTGGGCCATCCTCAAACAGAAGGTGGAGCAATGCAAGGTTTCTAACATCCACCAGCTCTGTGATGTCATCATGGATGACTGGAAGAGGATTCCAGTGGCAACCTGTGAAGCTCTGGTGAACTCCATGCTCAAGAAGGTTAAGGCAGTGCTGGAAAATAATGGTGGCCACACAAAATATTGACACTTTGGGCCCAATTTGGACATTTTCACTTAGGAGTGAACTCACTTTTGTTGCCAGCGGTTTAGACATTAATGGCTGTGTTGAGTTATTTTGAGGAGACAGCAAATTTACACTGTTATACAAGTTGTACATACACTACTTTACATTGTAGCAAAGTGTCATTTCTTCAGTGTTGTCACATGAAAAGATATAATAAAATATTTACAAAAATGTGAGGTGTGTACTCACTTTTGTAAGATACTGTATATTTATATGGGGAGCTCATAAATGCTTTATTAGGGGCTCCCTCATTAAAATGGGAGCAAGGCAGAAAAGGGAATATAACAAACTCCTTTTCTCCCTGATCTCCGAGATCCAGTCTCTAGAGGCACAACACAAAAAATCCAAAGCCCTTAGACTGGAGGCAGAAGTGCGCACCCTCCATGAACATGCTAACTACACCTTTTGATGAAGCTCAAGGTACGAATGCTTTATAGTAAACTGGGAGTCACTATGGGTGGGGGGCCCGTGGATCCCAGCTTCCCTTGGAGAGGTTGGGAAACCCTTGCTTCAGCCCCCCCATGCCTCTCTTATGTGTAAGTCACCCTGTGTCTATTATGGGCACAGGGTGACCGAGCAAATAATGGACAACTACTTAAAGCAGTTGTCTACCCATTTTGTTTACTTTTACCTACAGGTAAGCCTATAATAAGGCTTACCTGTAAGTAAAATGAATATCTTCTAAACCTGTATGGTTTAGAAGATATTCCTTCTCTAACCTGCTTCGTGTTACGGCGCATGCGCTGTGTATGTCCTGGCGCATGCGCTATGTATGTCCCGGCGCATGCGCCGTGTATGTCCTGTTGCATGCACCGTGTATATCCCGGCAAAGGCCAGGCAACAGTTCCGGACCTTGCCGGAAAGACGGGTCCCACGCGCATGCCGGAGTCGCGTACCCGCAGGAAGATGTCCGCTCCCTCAGAGGGACCAAGCAGCCTGGTCGGATCTTCGTTTCAAGGTGATCTCTCAAATCGCATGACAAATCGCTCCAATGTGAACCCAAGCTAAATCTGTGTTAGTGAGCACTTCTCCTTTGCCAAGATAATCCATCCACCTCACAGGTGTGGCATATCAAGATGCTGATTAGACAGCATGATCATTGCGCAGATGTGCCTTAGGCTGTCCACAATAAAAGGTAAATCTAAAATGTGCAGTTTTAATGTATTGGGAGGGTCCGAAAACCACCATTTGCCTCACGCAGTGCAGCACATATCCTTCACATAGAGTTGATCAGGTTTTTGATTGTGGCCTGTGGAATGTTGGTCCATTCCTCTTCAATGGCTGTGTGAAGTTGCTGGATATTGGCAGGAACAGGAACACGCTGTCGTATACGCCGATCCAGAGCATCCAAAACATGCTCAATGGGTGGCATGTTCGGTGAGTATGCTGGCCATGAACTGGGATGTTTTCAGCTTCCAGGAATTGAGTACAGAAAATTGCAACATGGGGCCGTGCATTATCATGCTGCAACATGAGGTGAGGGACGTGGTTGAATGGCACAACAATGGGCCTCAGGATCTTGTCACGGTATCTCTGTGCATTCAAAATGCCAATAATAAAATGCGCATGTGTTCATTGTCCTTAGCATACGCCTGCCCATACCATGACCCCACCGCCACCATGGGCCACTCGATTCACAATGTTGACATCAGCAAACCGCTGACCCACATGACACCATACATGCTGTCTGCCCTGTACAGTGAAAACCGGGATTCATCTGTGAAGAGAACACCTCTTCAAAGTGCCAGATGCCATTAAATGCAAGCATTTGCCCACACAAGTCTGACAGTTTGTGCAGAAATTCTTTGGTTATGCAAACCGATTGTTGCAGCAGCTGTCGGGGTGGCTGGTCTCAGATGATCTTGGAGCTGAAGATGCTGGATGTGGAGGTCCTGGGCTGGTGTGGTTACACATGGTCTGCGGTTGTGAGGCCGGTTGGATGTACTACCGAATTCTCTGAAACGCCTTTGGAGACTGCTTATGGTAGAAAAAAGAACATACAATTCAAGGGCAACAGCTCTGGTGGACATTCCTGCAGTCAGTATGCCAATTGCACACTCCCTCAAAACTTGCGACATCTGTGCCATTGTGCTGTGTGATAAAGCTGCACATTTTAGAGTGGCTTTTTATTGTGGCCAGCCTAAGGCACACCTGTGCAATAATCATGCTGTCTAATCAGCATCTTGACAAGCCACACCTGTGGGGTGGATGGATTATCTTGGCAAAGGAGAAGTGCTCACTAACACAGATTTAGACAGATTTGTGAACAATATTTGAGAGAAATAGGCCATTTGTGTAAAAAGTCCTAGATCTTTAGATTCAGCTCATGATAAATAGGGGCAAACACAAAAGTGTTGCATTTATAATTTTGCTCAGTGTATTTGGTCTTACACAGCCTGACAAATTTGCATTGAATTTACTTACAACCGTTTCATATGCTCGTAAATAAATTTAAGTTGGGTAAATGTAAAAGATATTGAAAATTGGTTATCCAAACCATCTACCATGTTCAAGCTAAAACTTACATTAAAGCTATGGTTAAAAAATAACTAAATTCTATTACTTATTACCAACAAGAGGAAACGGTTGTTACAGTTGAGCTCTGTTGTTTAATAATTGACTTAAGATGTGCTTTGCGTTGTAAAACCATTAGGCTTCATGCACACAGGATTTAAAAAAAACAGGCAAAAACCGTCAGTAGCTTATTAGGGATGTTTTCAGCTTTTACCAGCATTATATTACTGCCGTTTTTTTTGCGGTTTTCCCATTTTTAAAGGGCCAGTGTTTTTTTTTTTTCGTTTTTTTTTTTTCTTCAATTGGTCTAAAACGTCCAAAAACGTTGGGGATTGATGTTTTTGAGCGGTTTTGGACTTTAAGTGTTTGAACGTTTTTACAGCTGAAAACAGTCCAAAAAACCCCTCAGCTCTTGGGGGTTTTTTTACAGCTCAAAAACGCCACTGCTAAAAACAGCTGATAACAGCCTGTGTGTGCATGAACACATAGGATAACATGATGGAGGGTTTATTGACTGTAGAAAAAAAAACGTCTGCAGCTGAAAACAGCCAAAAAATGTCCTGTGTGCATGAGGCCTTAGGATTTACCATGTATTGCAAACCAAGATAATGAGCCACCACTTTATGTGAAGATAAAATTAACAAACAAATCACAATTTTTGCACAGAAAAAAAAATCACATTTGAACCAACAATTTTATAACAGCTATGACTGATCACATGTACAAGATAATTCACATAAAGTGCAGTAAATCAGTGCACTAACATTACACTTAGTAGTTTCTGTGGTGTTAAAGTAGAACTCAGAGAAAAAACTTTTTTCCATGTCCTTGTTGCTGATCTCCTACCTTCACCAACTATGCCATCCATCTTCTGCTGAGCTCTGTAGTTCTTCTGTAGTAGCCTGCTGAACTTGCTGAAAAAAACGTTATTTCCCTGTGACATCCTGTTTGTAAGACTGCTGGCCATCCTGTACTGCCAGGCAGGGGTCTGGCACGCCCACTTGTGGTTCTCGAGAAGCAGGAGCAGGGATGAACTTCCGTGATTCAGTGGGCGGAGGGGGTCTCCGCTATCTCTTACTGCAAGGCGGGATCACAACAACACACCAGCCGGGGACAGAGCGGGGAATCCCCGGGCGGTGACAGGTCTTGTATCTTGTGTATTTATTCCTTATCGCCGCAATGTTCCAGCATTGGACCAGTGTGCTGTCAATCCCTATGCCAGTCTAGAGGGCGGGAACATTACGGCTATCAGGAATTCATACACAAGACACAACACCTGTCACCGCCCGAGGATGCCCCGCTCTGTCCCCAGCCGGTGTGTTGTTATGATACCGCCCTGCAGTAAGAGATAGCGGGCGGGTGGCGACAGCAGCGGAGGGGGGGCATGCTGGCAGGGAGCAGGGGAGGAGGAGGGAATCCATACACAGGATACAAGATCCGTCACCACCCGGATTCCCCGCTCTGTCCCCGGCCAGTGTCTTGTAATGATCCCCGCTCTGCATATATGTGTGCTCTGGTGGCATAAATGCACATATGTGCTCTGGTGACATAAACGCACATATGTGCTCTGGTGGCATAAACGCACATATGTGCTCTGGTGGCATAAACGCACATATATGTGCTCTGGTGGCATAAGCGCACATATGTGCTCTGCTGGCATACACCCACATATGTGCTCTGGTGGCATACACGCACATATGTGCTCTGGTGGCATAAATGCACATATGTGCTCTGGTGGCATAAACGCACATATGTGCTCTGGTGGCATAAATGCACATATGTGCTCTGGTAGCAGAAACGCACATATGTGATCTGATGGCATAAACGCACATATGTGCTCTGATGATATAAACGTACATATATGCTCTGATGATGAGAATGCACTGATATTGAAGTTTATTGAGATTTCCATACAATAGAGGGTCCCACCATTATTGTGTTATTGATTAGTAAGTTAGCGCTGCACTTTTTTGTTTTTTTCTCATGCTGATATCTGCTTGTGCCACATGCTGATGTAAAACATCATGCCCCGCCTCTTTCTGTGGTGCGGCTAGGGATAGTTCTCACATACACCATGCCAGCACTGATTGTTGTTAGAAAGATCTCAAATCTGCAGCTGGAGGTGGAATATTTCCAATACTGAATTACAGCAGAGTACAATGTACATAATATATCATTATGGGATGTGTCTACAGTTCAATAATGATTACAGAAAGTAAGGGCAATATGTTTATCTTCTTGTGGCTGGAGGGGAGAGAAGACATGCTGTTTGTCACTGGTTAGTGGGCCTGGCTGCAGGAGGGGCGTGATTTATGTTGAAGTGGGCTTGTTCACATTCATATGTACAGGCCCACTGTACCTCCCACATTCATTGCAATATGCAAAGCATGATGGGAAATGTAGTTTAAAGAGAGAGGAGAGGATATGATGTAATCACTGTTCTAACAGCTCCTGCCTGGCAAAATACATGGTGCATCTTTTAAATCACAAAGCTGACTTCCTGTGAATTAAATTGGACGTATCTCTTTAAAGGTAAGTAATTTCATAAATGTAATTACTGTCTAGTGTTTAGTGTAGGGGGGTGTAGTAATGGGGGATTTTTTGTTGATCCCGGAGTTCTGCTTTTACTTGCCGACCGCCGTCTGACGGCGACAGAGTGGCTCATTATCGCAAACAGCCGTCATATGACGGCGGCTGCGATAACTAGTGCTGTGAGCCAGAGGCGCGCTCACTGTGTGGGGGGGCAGGGAGCGGGTACGGCAAACTCGATTGCCGCCGGCTACCCGCGATGTCCCCCCGCAGTGAGAGAACGGAGGTCCGTGTAAGTAAACACGGATCTCCGTTCTCATAGAGGAGGAAGGGCGGTGATCACAGGCTTCCTCTATATGGAAGTCGTGATCATACCCTTTCCCCAGCCAGGGCAGCCCACACGCAGTTAGAACACGCCCAGGGAACACAGTAAACCCTTAGCGCGCCCCCTGCAGGTTAACCCCTTCACTGCCAATGACATTTACACAGTAATCAGTGCATTTTTATAGCACTGATCGCTGTATAAATGCCAATGGTCCATGGTCCGACATGTCCGCTGCAATATCGCAGTACCGCTAAAAATCGCAGATCGCCGCCATTACTAGTAAAAAATAAAAAAATAATAAAAACCCCAGAAATGAATTCTCATCGTCCGTAAACGCGCCAACTTTTGCGCAAACCAACAAACACCGATTGCAATTTTTATTACCAAAAATATGAGGAAGAATCTAAATCGGCCAAAACTGAGGGAAAAATATATATTTTTTTTTTTTTTTGGATTTGTATTTTAGCAAAAAGTAAGAAATTTGTTTTTTTTTTTTTTTTCAAAATTGTCACTCTTCTTTTGTTTATAGCGGCGATCAGAAATGACGCAGAGGTGATCAAATACCAAAAGAAAGCTCTATTTGTGGGGAAAAAATTATCGGTTTCAGAAAATGTTCAACTGTTTCAGAAAAAAAAAAATGTACATTTTAGCTAACTGTACGTTCACGCAGGAGTCGGTTTTTTTGTAAATAAATCTTTACAAAAAGCACATGCAAAGTGCCCCACTTTCTTCTCTAAAGCTTTGCTCTGCCTTTACCGAACCAGCAGTCTCTAAATATTTCATTCTTAATGTGTAAATACATGTTCTGCTCCTACTGTGTGGCATAATCTAAGTCTGGCCATTATAACTAAATCCACACAGCGTGATGTCTAAAGCCAATCTCCTTTAAAGGTCAGATGACTAAAAAGGAAAGAAAATCTAATGTGAAAGGTGGCAAACATCGACATGGCTGGCAAAAGGGTATACCCTAAAATATAATAACAATAGAATGGAAAGCTGTTCTAAATAAATTGGTAAAAACATGGAAAACATGAGGGTTTCACTTAAATTGGCTCAGATTCCTTGTTTTATTTTTGTAGTGCAATCTGTAGCTTGAAAGCTGAAACTTCACAGGTTGCTAGAGGTGATTGCAGCCATATTTGTGCACTTGTGACAGAGACAATTGAGTACTGTCGGTGATACTTTTCTTATTTGCACTAACATACAATCTTTCAGGACAAGCTTTTGGGGTGTGTCCCCTTCATCAAGGTCCACGCAGTACTGATTCACAAAAGTTTTAGCAGAATGTTAAAAAAAAAAAAAAACCATCTCTGAGGCAAAGGAAAAAAAAGAGAAAAACAAAAAAATGTACATGGCAATAGTAATAAAACTAGCATAATTAGTTAGTGAGATAAGACAGAGGGAGAGCTATAGACTGAAGGGGGGATAATCTTCACAGAGTGGGTCATAAAACTGTAGAATAATGAGTAAGGAAACCTATATCTAAATTTAGACCGTTATTTTTTGTGTCAAATAGAAGTACATTATCATTACTTCAAAAGTTTTCCTTTCCTGGATAGTTATGAAATTCCCTTTTAAGAACTAAAACATTGAGGTATTCTATAGTGTGGTAAGGGTGTGAGAAATGATATCCCACAGGTGTGCAGAAACTATCTTCTTTATGTTCCTTGATGGAATGTCTATGCAAATTCATCCTCGCAACTTCTGTCCTGTTTCGTCTACGTAAGATCCTTTGCTACATGTTTTGCATTGGATGAGGTACACCACATTACTGAAGGTACAGCTGTATCTGTGATATTGAAGGTCCCATTTGTATGTGTAACACTTTTAGACAGATTCATCTGGTTGCATGGTTTGCAGCATTTTTTATTGCAGGGTTTGTTTCCATTATTTGCGACTTCATAATCAGAATGAAGTTCCCTGCTTATTAGTTTATGTCTGAGGTTGGGTGGTTGTCTGAAAGCCAATATTGGGGGTTGCTGGAATATTTCTTTTCTTTGCATCTTCTACTACATCATAGGAAGAGCTTTTAAAGAGTTCCTCAGACATAACTGCCTAAGAGAAGGTGGCCGCACAGTCTTATCAGTCTTATATTTTGTTTTATTTCTTCTACAAGCCTCCTAACCCTTGAAGGGATGGGACCTCAATAAGTAGTAAGCATTTTCACAAAAAAAAAAAAAATTCTGCATAGGGGATCGTCTATGTTGTCAATTTGGATTCAAACACCACCTAACAAAATTCCTTTTTTGACTCTAATATAAAAATACTGTAACATTCATTTTGGAAGAATAAAATAATCTCAATTTACTTTCATAGTTCACACTTTAGAATAGAAATCTGGCTTGGGGTATACATTTCCGTGTATTTATTCATATGAAGCTACAATATTAGTCTTTTGCTTCTGCTATTCATTCCATAACTCCAGAGAAAGCATAATTGTGTGAAAGGCAGTGAGGGGGTATTCTTTTTCCCGAATGTATAATTTGACTAATGGATAAAACAGTACATTTACTAAAATTTTATTAGAAAGTTTGAATACCTGACAATGCAAGTGATAACAGGACACCTGGATATGGGGATATATGTAAGACTATATCACAAGTTTATTCTGAATATGGGCTGTAGTTAGTGCTTTCTATTGTATACATGTTATTTTTAATCTGTATTATTAAAATATTTGCTCTAAATATGAGTGTGATCTTAATTGTCCCCTAAACGTCCTGCCTTCTTGTTCATGTTTTGGGTATTTCAAAACATTTTGGGATGTGGTGCATTGGTGTTCAGCGCTAGCCCTTTATGCCTTCTTTTTTTCTTGTTCAATATTTTTATTGATTTTAATAAAGTACATACACGTACAGTAAGGCGCTTCAGGTAAGAACATTGTAAACATATAGGTTCACATCTCTGACCACTGAAGCGTAGAGAATAAAAAGAAAAAAGCTTATCAGCCTTGTAAACATCTGTATAAAAAAAAAAAAAACACAGCTAAATGGAGAATGGTAACATACCATATTGGTAGTGCTATCACTAGGATCCTGGGTAGGGACCTGGGCCTGCAATAATTAAGCCAATTAGCACTATGAGGGAGATTTACTAAATGGTGCACTCAGAATCTGGTGCAGCTGTGCATGGTAGCTGATCAGCTTCTAACTTCAGATTATTCATTTAAGCTTTGACAATAAGGCTTCATGCACACAGGACTTTAAAAAAAGTCCAAAAAATGCCAGTAGCTTTATCAGTGATTTTTTCAGCTTTTACCAGCGTTAAATTACCACCCTTTTTGTGTGTTTTTTCAGGGCCAGTGTTTTTTTTTCTTCTTCCAATTGATTTAAAATGTCCAAAAACTTTGGGGATCGACGTTTTTGAGCGTTTTTGGGCATTTGAATGTTTTTACAGCTGAAAAACGTCTCTCAGAACCCTCTGGTCTTGGGTTTTGTTTACAGCTCAAAAGCATCACTGCTAAAAACAGTTGATAACAGCCTATGTGTGCATGAACACATAGGATAACATGATGGAGGCTTTATTGACTGTAGAAAAAAACATCTGCAGCTCAAAACAGCAGCTGTAAAACAGTCAAAAAACGTCCTGTGTGCATGAGGCCTAAAACCTGAAAGCTGATTGGTTTCTATGCAAAGCTGCACCAGATTTCAGTCTCCAGTATAAGTAAATCAACACCTACAGTCAGGTCTATAAATATTGGGACATTGACACAATTCTAATCTTTTTGGCTCTATACACCAATGGATTTGAAATGAAACTAACAAGATGTTCTTTAACTGCAGACTTTCAGCTTTAATTTGAAGGTATTTACATCCAAATCAGGTGAACAGTGTAGGAGTAATGGGACAGATTAACAATCATAAATCAAACTTTCACTTTTTAATACTTGGTTGCAAATCCTTTGCAGTCAATTACAGCCTGAAGTCTGTGCATGTTGTGGAGAGAGAAATAAAAAAGAAAGAAAAAATAAGGGAGCAGAAAAGAAAAGGAACAAAGCAAGGGTAGACGGGAGGGAAAGGGAAGCAACGGTTGGGGGGAAAACACCAGCTCTGCCTAAAGACCTTTACCAAGGCCACTCTAAACTTCAGAGTTCAATAAGGCGGCGGTCAAAGTCCCTCAGGAGAGAGTCTTCTTTTTTCTTTAAATAAACCCACATTCTGTGTGAGTTGTCCCACATCGCCTACAAAAAGCATTGTAGCTCCTATCTGCAGCGGGTATCAATGTTAACTGTGGGGAGAAGATACAAAGTTTGGATGACTTTTCTTTTAAATCAGCTAGCCAAATTCTAGGTCAGTTTTACATGGCAATAACAGCTTGAAAGTACTTTATAATAGAAGATTTCATGCTGCTGCACATGAAAGCAAAGTACGAGCCCTTTCATGTTTTACGTTAATGCTCTTAAGCAAAGGTATAAGACTACCCTTGCACTTTATATCTAAAGGTATAATCAAACCATAATTACTGGTTAAGGCTTAAAGCATAAAGGCCTTTCTTTGTCTTCTCCATAGCTCACAGCTTTCTTATTTGAGCCATTAGGGTCACTTTTCCAGCTGTTGTAGTCTTACAGCTTTGTCTCCTGTATGCATTGTTCCCAGTGCATACAGGAGACACATAAATGTCTGGTTCTATTTGTGTTAGAACGGGTCCTGGTTCCACCTGCAGGACATCCCAACCCTTCATCAATGATCAAAGCCAGTGGCATTTAGGAGAACATCAAACATACCTACACTTCCGAGAAAAAAAAACTGATAACAAAGCCTTCCAGTAACATGCAAAACTGTTCTTTAATCTCTGCACAGCTTTCTTCCCACACTCCTATTCCCACACACGGTCATGAAACCACCATAGCTATTCCAGGAATGCACCTAATGAGAGATGCCATGAATTAACATAAACAGACATATTTAAAAAAAAATGTACAAAGAGCAAAGTGCTAAATTCAGTAACCATCAACGTTTCCTTAACATATCACATACATAGCAGGGCCCTATTTATTAGGAAAACCCAATAAGATCTTCTATAGCCACACAATGTTCCTAAGTATTAATAAAGCATCTGTATTCTGACTGGAGACCTAAAAATGGAAATCTGGAAAAGAAACTGGAGGAAGAGAATTAAAGTGGTAAACTCATCATGCAAAAAAGGAAGTAGTATGTAATACTTAATGCAAGCCATTGTTATAATGCTCATACTGCTCAATTGTTGACTTACACTCTAATTTTTCAGCTTTATAAATGTGGGGAATTTCAAACAAATATCCAATTTAACCCTCAAACAAGCTTTTGTAAATATTTTAAATATTCTAAATTGTTAAGCAGATAACAAAATTGATGGAAAAGGAGTTTTGCTTTATAAACACTTTTGACATTTTTGTCAACCAGCACAACCAAGGAGGGAGGTTCTGATCAGAAGATTCATAAAACCCTTTATTTGCTCATATAGCGATGACAAATTTTTGTAATAATTGTATGAGATGATTTGGAGACAAAGAGTTGTCCTTATATGAGATATGTTAAAGAGTGAATCTAGCAAAAGTTTGCAGTTTTAGATTTGGATTGTTCAGGGCCCTGGTGTCCAACCTGTAGCCCTTTGTAACACTTACTGTGTTGCCCTTGTTTTGTTTATCAAAGTACTTTCTCGGGAACAATGATGGAAAATATTTATTACACTAGCTAAATGATTTGGTTTGTGTCCTTCACGTTCTTCCATTTTCTGTTCTGTTCATACTTTTTTCTCTTTTTGTGCATTTTTTTTCCTATGAGCTCTTCTAATGGATCTTGCTCAGAGGAATATCAAATGTGGTACGGGTAATTTCAGAGCTGTAGTAGACACCAACTAAAATGTATCCCTTAGCTGTGATCTCTAGCAGTCTCTTGTAACATGCCCCACATCTCTCACAATTTCCTGCAGCATGTCCCCAGTCTCCAACCATGCCTATAGCATATCTGCAGTCTTTGCACATCTCCTGTAGCATAGCCATCTACTACAGTAGATAGTCTCTGACCTTCTACTCCAATATGAGTGGTGGTGATACCTATGAGTAATTATTTCCTTGAACCTTACACTTTTGATGTGTTAGCCACTTGCAGACCCCATAGCGACTATAAGCGGCGACAGCGTGGCCCTTTCCTGCAAATCGCCGCTTATAGTCGTCACTCGTGCCCGCGGGTCGGGCGGACTCGGTGTCCACCGGAAACCCACGATGGCTCGTGACAGAGCCAGAACGGGGAACTGCCGATGTAAACATGCGCGGTTCCCCGTTCTGACAGGCGGCATGTCAGAGATCTACTGATCCCTGTACTTGTACTCAGTTAGATCTCTGGTGCCCCTGGAAGCCCAGCCCCTATACAGTTAGAACACACACAGTTAACCCCTAGAGCGCCTATGGCAGGTTAAACCCTTCACTGCCAATTACATTTATATAGTAATTAGTGGATATGTAAATTTCTGATCACTATATAAATGTCATTGGTCCCAAAAAAAAGTGTCAAAAATATCCAACATGTCTGTCCCAATATGATGTATATGTCTTGACAAAAATCGCACATCGCCGCCATTACTAGTAAAAAAAAAAAGTAAAATGCCAGAAATTAATTCTCATGGTTTGTAAATGCGGCAACTTTTGCGCAAACCAATTAATAAACGCAGATTGCAATTTTTTTTACCAAAAATATGAGGAAGAATATAAATGGGCCAAAACCAATGAATACATTTGTTTTTTCATATTTTTTTTTGGATATGTATTTTAGCAAAAAGTAAGAAATAGTGTTTTTTTTTGTAAAATTGTCACTGTTTTTTTGTTTATAGCATTGATCAGAAATGACAGAGAGGAGATCAAATACCACCAAAAGAAAGCTCTATTTGTGGGAAAAAAGGACGCAAATTTAGTTCGGGTACAATGTCGCACGACCGCACAATTGTCATTTAAAGCGATGCTGTGCCGAATCACAAAAACTGCTCTGGTCCTAAGGTGGGAAATCCTTCCGGGGCCCATAAGTGGTTAAAGTGGACGTAAACCCGATTCATGAAATTTGAGCTGGGCACATCTATCTGCAGAGTTTTCTTATCTCTCTCCAAAGCCCTGTGTCTCCTTGCTCTGTCCTACACCATTTCTGTGTTATCAGCCTGACAAGTTTCTGTCACATTATGATAAGAGCAGCCAGAGTTTTGTGTTGGGAAGGTTGCTATAAATAGATGAGCAGAGCTCTGGACAATACAGGGGACAGAGCTGAAAGTCTCTGCCTATGAGGAGAGGGGTGTGTGCCTTTCCTCCAATCAGCTTTCTTGGCTGGGTGCCCAGGCTTCACTGTATTTCTAAGCAGGAAGAGAAAAATGCTAATATGATCTCCACTTTCTAAAGGATATTAACAGCTGAAGACAGAAGATATGCATGTAAAACTTATATAGGGAGAATTGTTTCATCTCTGTGTATCATCTGATGCTGTTCACGTCACTCGGTACATGTGAGGGTTTACATCCACTTTAAGTTTTTACACCCACTACCCAAAGGTTGCTTTAAAAACAAACCCTAACGTACCTCTGTAGCTGCAGTCACTGGAATAATTCATCCAGTTTGCAGTGAAAGCCTTTTGATTTTACTTTCCCTTTCTCTTAGTGCCTCAAACCCGCCTTCCTTAATAGCAGTCAGTTGTCAGCCTACCAACCTTACTGTTTCTAATGTAAATACAGAGACACTGTATAGGAAGAGGGGAGAGAGAAAAGAGCTGATACCCATCTTTTGACTTTACAACTTTAGTGCCTCCATTATCAACTTTGAGGATGAGTTGCTCCACAGTGGCTGTAAGTGAAGTGAATGCCTGTGTTAAAGCTTGTTTGCTGCTTGCCAAGAATTTGTATATATGTGTATGGTTTTACTTTGGCTACAGTTCTACTGTAAGCATACTTGCTGCTGCGGTATAAAATTGCAATATTTCACATCTAAAGCAGACAGTGTCTGTGGCTATTCACTTTCACATGTACATAACCACATTTCATTGTAACACGTATTTAGAATAAACTGGACCACCATTAATACCACTGGTCTTATCCAGTAATGCAGATAACAATATGGAAGGTGCATTCACCCATTACATCAATCAAAAGTCATCTTCCCAACTTTAATAAACATCTATACTTTGAGTCACTGACAAGGAAGCAGCATAAAGCTAATGAAGCCAGAGTGAAGTCAGAGTTCCTGATTTCCAAATTTAGTTTAGGTTGGAAAAAGTCCATCCAGTCCAACCTGTGTGTGTGCTTATATGTTAATAGTACATTGTATACCCCTATATATTGTGGTCATTAAGGTGCCCATCTAATACATTTTTTGAAATTATTGATTCTCTCCGCTGAAACCACTGCTTGTGGAAGAGAATTCCACATCCTTACTGCTCTTACAGTAAAGAACCCTTTACGCAGTTTAAGATTAAACCACTTCTCTTCTAATTTTAGTGAATGGCCGCATGTGTTTTTAAATTCCCTTTCACAGAAAAGCTTTTTCCCTATAGTGGGGTCACCAATACAGTATTTGTACATTGAAATCACATCCCCTGACAAGCGTCTTTTCTTCAGAGAGAATCAGTTCAATTAGTCTTTCCCCATAGTTGAGATCCTGCAGTACCTTTATTAATTGTGTTGCCCTTCTCTGGACCCTCTCCAGTTCCAGCACATCCCTCCTGAGGACTGGTGCCCAGATTTGGACGGTATACTCAAGATGGAGCCGGACCAGAGTCTTGTACAGTGGGAGAATTATTGTTTTATCTCTGGAGGTTATGCCCCTTTTAATGCATGCCAATATTCTGTTGGCTTTGCTTTCAGCAGCCTGGCATTGAATGCCATTGCTGAGCCTGTCATCTACTAGGACCCCCAAGTCCTTTTCCATCCTAGATTCCCCCAGGGGTTCTCCTCCTAGCGAGTAAACTGCATTCATATTTTTGGCACCCAAATGCATTATTTTATATTTTCCAACATTAAACCTCATTTGCCATGTAGTTACCCACCCCATTAATTTGTTTAGATCTTCTTGCAAGGTTTCCACATCTTGTGTGGAAGTTATTGCCCTGCTTGTATCGGCCGCAAATACTGAAATTGAGCTGTTTATCCCATCCTCCAGATCGTTTATGAATAAATGAAATAGGATTGGTCCCAGGACAGAACCTTGGGGACCCCACTTTCCACACCAGACCATTCTGAGTACTCCCCATTTATCACCACCCTGTGGACTCGCACCCCCCCCCCCCCCCGTAGCCAGTTTTCAATACTCACCCTTTGATCCATGCTGACATACCTTAGTTTGTACAGTAAACGTTTATGGGGAACTGTATTGAATGTCTTTGCAAAATCCAGGAACACCACATCTACCGGCCTTCCTTTATCTAGATGGCAGCTCACTTCCTCATAGAAGGTTAATAGATTGGTCTGGCAAGAAGGATTCTTCATGAATCCATGCTGATTACTGCTAATTGAAAAATGCTGACATCAGAGAATCATAAGGACAGCCAGGGAGCTAGAATATGTAAAAGTAGAGGTCAGTGAAGGCAGCT
>BLSH010487403.1:416674-429207 GCA_018402905.1 Glandirana rugosa | reverse complement strand
GAGCCCTAACGTAACGACCTAGGTCCGACCCAATGAGTGGAACAGGGGACCTAGGTCGCTACAGGAGGGCACCACGGTCACGCAGACAGAGAGGCGGGCTACGGAGACACACGGCCCGAGGCAAGGGACGCTCGCAGCGCAGCGTGCCCCTACCTCTGGCCGCCCTTTAAGTTTATCACTTTGTGTGTCATTTGTATGTCATGTGCCATTAGAATGTCTATTGTAATGACATACTTTAGTAAAGTGTAGGGGAAACAGGGATTACCAAACGGGTCTCGGGACGTACGTGAAAATATAATATATACAGTAAGAAAGACGGACCTGGACATTCTCATGTTTCCAGGCAGAAAGAATGACATATATAATATAAAAGTGCATGCAGGGCTCTGGGCAAACCATTAGGGACAAAGGGGATGTGAAATGATTTCATACAGTAATGTTATCTGTAAGATTACCGTGTACTGTATGTTTACTGTGTGTTTCACTATTTGAATTTCCCGCCGGTCTCCATCCCCGTGCGACGCGACGCTCGCAGGGAACGGAGCCCGGCACACAGAGGCATCGGGCGGAGAGACAGACGCACTGGCACCACGGGAGGACATCGCTGGATCCAGGGGACAAGGTGAGTAACCCAGCCTGGATCCAGCAATGCAATCCCGAGTGTGGCTCGGGGTTACCGCTAATGGTACTGAAATTCCACCCCGAGCCACACTCGGGATTACCGCCAGGGAGGTTAATAACATTTAGAAAAAAACTGTTATAAAAAGTTGTTGTCAACTTATGAGCTAAAGGGGGCCTCAAATGCAGCCCCTGATATCACCAAAGGGCCACATATAATGTTCAATATATGTAATGCTTAAAAGGACTGTCAGAAACTGCAGACCTAATAGAGGACATGAGGATCAGAGAGTGAAGGACATGCTACATTTTGGCAGCGGATATGCTACAGAAGACAATACAAAACTGGGAACATGTTACATGACGCTAGTAGAGATCAATGCTATTGCCCTAGTCAATATTTCCACTACAACTTGCTGAGGTCCGAGGGCCGCACATCATATATCAAAGGGCCGCAGGATGGGCACCAGGTCCTTAGAGGCTCATTCACACTATATAAGGTGACTGGCGTTTTCTGCATCTGATCAATGCCAGTCACAACAAGTAGATATATGATAGAATTGTTTTGTTTCTGCCCTGTTTACACTACAACCATGCCTTGAGGTAAGTTGCAGTGCTTTGGTGAGACAATGCAGATCTGCTTCATTTCTTTACGACGCACCAGAGTGAATGGAAATCTGACTTCTCTTACATTATTTGTATGAGGTCAAGTACCGAAACCAAAGTCAACAAAATAGCCAGGCAACTAGTATTTTCAGAATAAAGTCAGAAATGGCAGGCCATATATATATATATCACATGACAGGTTTACTTATTAAACATCATAAAACTGCTAGATGAAATTAGAGATTTCCCATGAAGACTGAGTTTGTGAGTCATCAGTGCTTTCCAATTTATTTGCTGGAAACCTGAAAATGAGTTCCTGAAGTATGTGAAAATGAGTTTCAGAACAGAAAGAGAACTTGCAAACTATGCTACATATAGAATATTGATAAGATGACCTGTGTTTTGACAACTCTATACCCACATTTTGTCTTTAATGGAAAAGTGCTGGAACCATTCATGAAGCAACTCAATTATTTATACTTAACCTCCCTGGCGGTATGATTATTTCAGATTTTTGGTGCTGAAAGCGGTACATTATTTTGCATGGAAATTTGTTGTTTTATATTGTAGGCCTGTAATTCTAAGGAATAACTCACTTAAATGTGTCCAAACCAGAGTCTAGTAGACATCTTGGGTATGATAAAGTTTGAAACATGAAATCATAAATTATAATATAATAAATAACTATAATTAATTATCAAAAATAATAACGTAATAGTAATACAATTTATTCAATAATGTAATCAAACCAAAAACACTGAAATTTGCTCATTTGCAGAATTGTCACTGTCATCACTTTCAGTTTCTGATGATAAATTTCCCCAAAAATCAGTAGCACTCAATTCTGCAAATGATTCTTATTTACTATCGGTGTTTTCTAGCTGATCAAAAACCACTTTTTACGTAAAGGGACACTTTTTGGTTGCCTTGGACATTCTCAAGTTTCCAGGCAGAAAGAATGGCATATATAATATAAAAGAACATGCAGGTCACTGGACAAACCACTAGAGACAAAGGGGATGTGAAATGATTTCATACAGTACTGTAATCTGTAAAATTACAGTGTACTGTATGTGCTGTGTGTGTTTCACTTTTTGAATTTCCCGCCGGTCTCCGTCCCTGTGCGACGTGACGCTCGCAGGGAACGGAGCCCGGCATCACAGAGGCATCGGGCGGAGGACACAGCCCGCAGACACGGCGGGGGACATCGCTGGATCCAGGGGACAAGGTGAGTAACGCTGCCTTGGATCCAGCGATGCAATCCCGAGTGTGGCTCAGGGTTACTGCTAATGGTACTGAAATTCCACCCCGAGCCACACTCGGGATTACCGCCAGGGGGGTTAATAAGGCCTTAGGCTCATGAGTTCCTACTTCCTAGTGCTCATTATAGTGTATGTCTGGACAACCTAAAAAACTATGCTTTACATCTGCACAATACATGCACATTTCTCCAAGTGTAGTCTAAAAAACACTGCAAGCACAGAAAAATGCTCAGATCTAGTGAGCTCCCAACTGTCCATAGTGAAATGACAATGATGTCCCTGCTACACTAAAATCCTGAAATCCTTATATCAACAAGGTTAATAGCAGCGCAATAAACTCTTCTGTGCAAAAGAACAAAAGTGCAAACATGACAAATAAAGTGCTAGTGCTCTATAAAAGTCCAACTTTGTGAAAAACACATGTGAAAAACGTCTTGTGTGTCCAATCTGAGTGTTCCTCCACCTGTGTCACTGCATGCAGGAACAAACACACTGAGGCTCACCAGAAATGTTAAACAGTCAGCACATCAACACCAGAGAACTCCAACTTCCTCCTGGAATCTGGATTAGTGGTATCATTCAGCATGTCCAAATCAATGAACTCCTCCTGCCTCCACAAATCCCTTCCGCACCAGCCATTCATAGGGAAGGTAAGCAAATGTCTGGGTCGCCGTGTGGCCACGCCACTGACGCGTTTTGTCACTTCCGACTTGATCACAAGGGCTCTTGTGATCAAGCCCTTGTGATCAAGTCGGAAGTGACGAAACGTGTCAGGGCGTGGCCACATGGCGACCCAGACGGAGCGAGGAAGGACCGAGAGTGACGCTGAGATAGGAGTGGAGTCCAACCTAAGTCACGGATCGGTAACTACCGCTCTCACTTTGCACACCAAAGATCGTTTGTTATTTTGTTCATGTAAGCGCATTTGTTTTAGAATAAAGTCCAGTTTTAAAAAGTGATACACTATGAGAGCATCTATTTGCTTACCTTCCCTATGAATGGCTGGTCCGGAGGGGATTTGTGGTGGCAGGAGGAGTTCATTGATTTGAACATGCTGAATGATCCCACTAATCCAGATTCCAGGAGGAAGTTGGAGTTCTCTGGCGTTGATGTGCTGACTGTTTAACATTTCTGGTGAGCCTCAGTGTGTTCATTTCTGCACGTGGTGACACAGGTGGAGGAACACTCAGATTGGACACGCAAGACGTTTTTCACTTGTGTTTTTCACAATGTTGGACTTTTATAGAGCACTAGCACTTTGTCATGTTTGCACTTTTGTTCTTTTGCACAGAAGAGTTTATTGCGCTGCTATTAATCTTGTTGATATAAGGATTTCAGGTTTACATTTACATATATTTATAGCAGCTGCAGATTTTGGTTTAAGCATTGTGTATAAGCCATTTAGCGCGGTGAATTATGTTATATACACTAAAATCCTGCCTGAGGTCTCACCTGCTGGACTACAGAATCCCCCACCAATTATGTTATGGAGAAGGAAGGGGGTTCTGTATTCTAGAAGGGAGGTACACAACATGCAAATATTCTCCTGAGCTAATACTGGTAACCCAGAAGTATGAGTAATATATGAATGTCTTGATGCTGGAGGTCTTGCTGCCTTATCAGAATATTGGGCATCCTCAAACTGGAGACAAGTGAGACATAAAACAAGAAAGGCATACCAACCTAGTGCATTACCACAATAAATTTATTGAAAAGATAAAAAGGAGCAATATATACTCACAAACATAGTAAAGGTTATTGCATATCATCACGAGTGTCCTCCACTGCATTGGAGTCAATAAACGCCCATCGGTCCCACCAGAGGGTCAGAAGGTGTCCCAAAACGGAGGGGGGGCTGACGCGTTTCGAGAGCGAGCCCTCTTCCTCAGAGCCAAAAGGGTAGTGGTGGATGGTCCACTGATATCACAGTTGCTGATATACATATACATATATATATATATATATATACACACACACACATGACTACCTAACTATATCCCCACCCCATAGTAATTAAGGGGAGGAGTTGATGTGCAGGGGAGGCGGGGTATTGTCTCCAGTCAAACTAATGCATAAACATATCTATACACATGAATGCGTTAAAATTACCTATAGTAATCTTAAAAAATACTTAAATGTTAGAAAAGGATTATGCCAAATAATTCCAGTCTTAACCCTTATTACACTGTACATGTTAGATGAT
Organism: Glandirana rugosa; assembly: GCA_018402905.1. NCBI lineage: Eukaryota > Metazoa > Chordata > Amphibia > Anura > Ranidae > Glandirana > Glandirana rugosa. The sequence goes on along the minus strand of BLSH010487403.1, from coordinate 424,518 downwards.
AAAAGCCATTGTATACACACAGTCCACATGAGAAAAGTAACCGTTTCTCTTATCTCCCATATAAAATCATGGGCAGACTGCATCAAAAGGCATACCTGGTGGGTACATGAATCCATATATACATGTTTACATGGATTCATGTACCCACCAGGTATGCCTTTTGATGTGGTCCTTTTCTAAATAATCTTTTTCTAATATTTTAGAATTTTTTACGATTACTATCGGTATTTTAACCCATTCATGTGTATAGATATGTTTATGCATTAGTTTGACTGGAGACAATCCCCAGCCTCCCCTGCACATCAACTCCTCCCCTTAATTACTATGGGGTGGGGATATAGTTAGGTAGTCATGTGTATATATATCAACAGCTGTGGACCGTCCACCACTACCCTTTTGACTCTGAGGAAAAGGGCTCGCCCTGGAAACACATCAGCCCCTCCACCCCCCCCCCCCCCACCTACGTTCTGGGACACCTTCTGATCCTCTGGTGGGACCAATGGACTTTTATTGACTCCAATGCAATGGAGGACACTTGTTGTGATATGCGATAACCTTTGCTATGTTTGTGAGTATATATTGCTCCTTTTTATCTTTTCAATAAATGTATTGTGGTAATGCACTAGGTTGGTGCGCCTTTCTCCTTTTATGTCTCACTTGTTTTTAGAAGGGAGGACCTGGGCAGGGCTGACAACCTGCTTGGGATTTCGGTGCAACAGAGGCTGCGTTGTCATTTCTCTACAGGAATTTAGAAGCTCAATTAATTTCTGGCAGAACCCTCAGGTAGTTTGTGGACTTGCAGCAAGACAAGACACTGGGGAAAGTGCATAAATCACAGAGAAATATTATGTATGTGTTGAATTTATTTGGTCCAAACATATGCTTTAATCTGTATCTAAAACTTGTTTTATTTTGGTCTCTGTATCATTTGGAGATTCCTCTTCACTTTCTGCCCCATAGACCCAGCAGTAAATGAGGAAATGTCTGCAAAGTGAGGGAAATCCCTTCTTGGACAGTTTTCACTTTAACAAGTGTCCCCATTGGAAGATTTTCTGTCTATTCATGTTCTGGTTACATCTTAAATTGCCTTGGATGGAGCCATTCAAAAGAAGGAAGAATGAGGGGGCACGAGACATTGACAGAGCTACTGAGCTCTCAAACAACAGAAGACAAGTCAAAAGGAGTTCAAAGCACCACTTGCTGACTGAAAAATGAGAATACACGACACTAATATGCAATGTTGATTATTTATTTGACAACTAATATATTTTAAAAAATTGTTTTTGCCTAACCACAAAAAATAAAATAAATATTTACAAAAAAAAGCTAAACAGCCCCTATAGGTAACACTCTCCTGATAGTCAAAGGTGAATTTCCATTTATCATAAATGCATACAGAAAAGCATACAGCCATCTTGCTTACAGTATATTAGGTAAGTATACATATAAACAACAGTTTTGCCTTTTTAGGCAAAATACCTCATTGGCTTAGGTTGTGCGAAATACGCCCCTCCAACAAGAATTGTTGATTTACTAAGGGAAAAGACAACGTTAACTTAGCTCAGTGAAGAACGATTAGCTGTCTTCAATATCAATGCACAATTATTTGCAGGGTTGTTTTAAAAAGGGTACCTTTGCCTTGTACATGATTGGGTGATTGAAGAGCACAGTAAGTAATAATTTTCTAATCCTGTAGAAAATCATATGCAAAGGTCCAGGTGATAAATACCTTTATATACAAGTAATAAGAAAATATAATCCATTTCCAGAATTATAAAATATAGTCATGTATCTAATATGTGAAATCCCCAATATGCTGACATATGTCAACAATGGTATAGTTTTTCCGTTACAAGCAATAATCTGTGCTAAATAAATTCCTGAGCAACCGGCATTAACATACAAGTTCAGCTTTAGGGCAATATATGAAAAGAAAATAGGCCACCAAGATAAGAATGCTACATGCATGCTGCTGTAAAGATAGTTATGCTTTAAATAAAGTAACAAAATCCCACTGGTTTTACTTGCGGCATGCTAAACCTGGTTTTAAATATCTGTAGTTCCACAGCAAATGTATTCTAACCACCGAAGCTTCTGTCAGCTGTGCAGTACTTATACATAAGTGTGTAGGATTTACACAAAGAGCCATTCCTGGCAACGAGTGAAATCTATCCACAAAACACTGCAACTGTGTTAAAATCAGAAAGTTCACTCAATATATCTTATTTATTTCTTAAAGTGGGACTATACTCACCTTGGCTCGCGTGAGCTCAGCCAACTCAGCATTACTGAACTTGTACAAGGAGCTGCATGTGCGCAGCTTACTGTACAGGGATGGACAGGCAGGTAAGTAACTTTAATGCAGAAGAGACATAGAGTGGTTATAGAAAATAATTACCCCCTTTAAAATAATCACATGTTGCTGCTTTGCAGCCTGAAATGAAGACCGACACGTTTTTTGTGTTATCCAGCTGGATTTATAACATCCAAGTCCAAGTGAATGATATAACACCAGCATGTCATAAAAAAATGTAAAAGAAAAATTTCAAAAACAGAATCGCTGAGTTGGAAAAAGGAACACCCCCCCCCCCCACCTTATGTCAGTATTTTGTTGGACCGCATTTTGTTATAATTACAATTACAGCCTTCAGTCTGTTGGGATATGTCTCTACTAACTTTGCACATCTAGACTTGCATTATTTGCCCGCTCTTGTTTGAAGAAGAGTTCATTTAAATTTGGTGGTGACCATTTGTGGACTGCAGTCTTCAAGTCATTCCATAGATTTTCAATGGGGTTTAAGTCTGGGCTCTGACTAAGCCATGCAAGGATATTCACCTTTTTCTCCTTCAACCACTGTGTGGTCATTTTTGCTGTGTGCTTCGGCTCACTGTCATGTTGGAAGGCAAACCTTCTTCCCAATGACAACTTTCTGTCAGAGGGCAGTAGATTTTTCTCAAGAATTTGATGGTATTTTCTTTCTTCTATCCTGACAAGTGCTCCAGTCCCTGCTGCAGAGAAACTCCTCCATAGCAGGATATTACCACCTCCATGCTTTACTGTAGGAATGGTGTTTCATTGGATGTGAGCTGTATTGGATTTCCGCCAGATGATATCACTTGGTGTTGAGGCCAATCTGACCATAACACCATTTTCCATGTGGCCTCAGAATCTTTGAGGTGTGTCTTTCGCATGGCCAGATGAGACTAAAATTGAATTATTTCGCCTCAACACCAAACGATACAGCTCACCATCCAAATATCATTATTCCTACAGTACATAAATCAATGAAACAGTGCAGCGCAAACAAAAAGAAACAGTCTTTCAGCCAAAGAAAACCATAACAGTCAGTAAAGTCCTATTCCGTTAATGGCTAAGGCTGCGAGGCTGAAGCTGCGCTGTTCGTCATTATCCACCGCTGTCCTTTTTGAAGTTTTATCAAGTCTGCTAACTGTACTCGCACCAGTGGAGGTGCTGAACCATGTGAGTGATTTTCTTCTCTTTTAATAAATGAATGTTTTTTAACAAACGGAGAGCACTAGATTTCTTCCATTTTTGTTTTTGTATGCAACAACTTTGAGGAGCATTTTGGCTGTATCCCAAGTAAAAGTGAGAACACTATCAGGATTGGATCTCGTGTAACTTACATATGCTCTGTGACCCCTGCGGGTCGAGTCAATGAGGTGAGAGGCTTGGAGTGTCTGAGGTGGCAGGATCCACGTGTGCATTTCACCTGCATGCTCTGTATATTATAGGCACTGTGACTCACCGGGAGGTTTTATGATGTTCCTAAACAAAGCTGGAAGATATTGTTTGACACGCAGCCTTAGCCATTAACGGAATAGGACTTTACTGACTGTTATGGTTTTCTTTGGCTGAAAGAGTGTTTCTTTTTGTTTGCGCTGCACTGTTTCATTGATTTATTTACATATGCTTAAGGTTATGAATTGCCTTTATCAGTGCTTGGCTTGCAATCAAGTTTACTAATCTTTTTTCCGCATGTGCGCTGAATTTACTCTATTATAATATTCCTACAGTACAGCATGGAGGTGGTAATATCCTGTTATGGGGGTGTTTCTCTTCAGCAGGGACTGCAGCACTTGTCATGATAGAAAAAATAGATGGGGCAAAATACCAACAAATTCTTGAGGAAAATCTGCTGCCCTCTGCCAGAAAGTTGTCAATGAGAAGAAGGATTACTTTCCAATATGACAATGACCCAAAGCACACAGCAAAAATGACCACACAGTGGTTAACCACTTCAATACTGGGCACTTACCCCCTTCGCCCACACAGACCAATTTTCAGCTTTCAGTGCTGTTGCATTTTGAATGACAATTGCGCGGTCATGCGATGCTGTACCCAAACAAAAAAAAAAAAACAGTTTTTCTCTGTTTCTGTCACAAAACTTTGTAAATAAGTACGTTTTCTCCATCACTGGTGGGCACTGATGAGGCAGTACTGATTGGCACTGATGAGGTGGCACTGATGGGCACTGATGATGAGGCACATATATGCAGCACTGATAGGCAGCACTGATAAGCAGCAGACGGCCACTGATAGGTGGCACTGATATGCAGCACTGACGGGCACCGATAAGCGGCATTGATGGGCACTCATAGGCAGCACTGATGTGCTTTGATAGGTGGCACTGGGCACTGATAGGTGGCACTGGTGGGCTCTGATAGGTGGCACTGGTGGGCACTGATAGGTGGCACTGGTGGGTGGCAATGACAGATTGCACTGTCAGGTTATCATTCCCTGGTGGTCCTGGGTGGCATCTGAAATTGGCACTGAGTGCCATCCATGTTGGGCATTGTGCCCCTTATCTGGTGGTCTAGGGTGGGCTCCCCAGTGGTCAGGATGGGCTCCCTGGTCGTCTCCCTGGTGGGCTCTCCCTGGTGGTCCCTGGACGGGCTCCCTGGTGATCCTGGGTGGCGATCCTAGGGGGGGCTATGCTGATAAACATTCAGCGCAGACCCCCCATCAGGAGAGCTGCCGATCGGCTCTCCTCTACTCACGTCTGCAGCCGCGAGTATAGGAAAAGCCGACAAATGGCTCTTCCTGTTTACACTGTGATCAGCCGTGATTGGTCACAGCTGATCGCGTGGTAAAGAGCGTCCGATGGAAACTCTTTACTGAGATCAGTAATGCGGTGGGTCAGACTGACACACTGCACCACCGACTGCCGCGATGCGTGCCCCCGCAGGCACGCGATCGCAAGTTATCCTGAAAGACGTCAATGGACGTCCAGTCGGGATAACTGAACCACTGCCCAGCCGTCATTTGCCTATAGGCCAGGCAAGAAGTGGTAAAAGGAGAAAAAGGTGAATGCCCAGACTTAAACCTCATTGAAATTCTGTGGAATGACTTGAAGACTGCAGTTCACAAACCATCACCATCCAATTTAACTGAACTTGAGCAGTTCTGCAAAGAAGAGGAATATTGCAATATCTAGATGTGCAAAGTTAGTAGAGACATATCCCAACAGACTAAAGGCTGTAATTAAAGCAAAATGTGGTTCAACTAAATACTGACACAAAGGGGTAATCCTTTTACCAACTCAGTGATTCTGTTTTTGATTTTTTCTGACATGTTAGTGTTATATCTTTCACTTGGATATTATAAGTTGCACTAGTAAATACAGCTGGATAAAACAAAAACTGTGCATGTCTTCATTTCAGGCTGCAAAGCAACAAAATGAGATTAATTTAAATGGGGGTTATTATTTTCTATACCCACTGTAGTAAGTCTCTCCTGCATTGAAAATCCTGCCTGTTCACCCATGTTTTGTTTTTTAATAAAGTTGCACTTTAAAAAGATACTGTCACAGCGCCCATGCAGGGGGCACTAATTAGCTGCCAGACTCAGGTACAGTCACAGGTTGGGTCACACATTCCCAATACCTGTTGGCTGTGGGGGAGCAAGGAGTTGCAAAGGGAATGCAGGTAAGATCAATGAGAGTAGGAGGTGGTCAACAAGGCCACCCACTAAGCGGATTTCAGCCAGGTCACCTGGAACCAGATGAAATTTGAGTAGTGAATGGCCAGCTTCAGAATGAAACTGAACCTACATACTTGCTCCATAAAAGCTTTTTGAAGCTTTGAAGTCAGAGGATCATAATAACCTGACTATCAGGCAACAAGCATATTCAAAAAATTCCCTTTCCTTTCCTTTAAAGAACACTATTATTGGCTAGCACATAGAACATAAAACAAACTTGTTCTAACTTTATCTTCATATCAGGGAACAGATGCCCAGGAGAACTGAAACAAAGTATGTGTTTAAATGAATTAGGAACTTGCGGTTTGCCAAAACTTCAATTATATAAGCAGATGTCTTAATTTCTTTAATAAATTCTGTCCAGTGGGATATTAATATCATTTTTCCTAATTGTGAAAAATCTTTCTGTGAACCGATCCCTAGTGTCCATTTGAATCCTATTAGTATTTGCTTCCTTTGCTGTTTAATTTTTTTTTTTTCTTGTTGCAAATGACATGAAAAAGCAAAACTGTATACTGATATTTCCAACTGTAATACCGGAAACCAGAGATGGAAAATACAAAAAGAAATGAAAAATTAAGTACAAATTACAATGTACCCAATGCAGTTACTAACATTTGTGCCTTCCATATTTTCAAACAAATCTACAGGGTTTTAATGGCTGCAGAGGTAGACATATATCTCCAATTTCCCCTTCCTGCCAGTCCCAATTGTGGACAGCCTTTGCATAGAAATTATTATGGATTTTAATGTCCAGCCTGACCAGAAGACTTTTCATGAGGTGGCTGTGTGGCTCTCAGCTAGTCACACAGCAAATATCTACAATGAAAAGCAGAGGGGTAAATGCAAGGTCTGGCTGGGATGCTGGGGTGGGTACAGGGTTTAAATGGTGAGGTCCCATTAACACTTATGCAAATACAGGCGGTTACCTAGTTACAAACACCCGACTTACAAACGAGTCATACTTACAAACAGAGGGAGAAAACAGGAAGTGAGAGTAAATCTACCCCAAGGAAGGTAAATTCACTCCTGTAAGAGTTATTATGGGAAAAAGGTTTCTCCACTGAAGCTTTATCACCAATCCTTGTTTCCACAACAACCCAAAATTTTCAAAATCCAATTATCATTGAGACAGGAAGTGAGGTGAAATCTTCTGAACAGAAACATAGACAGCAAAACAAATGTTAGAGGGGTGTCTACCCCTTCCCTATGCTATACAAAAAGTTTAAATAGTTTAATAGCTTAAATAAATGTACCTGTTCCAATTACGAACAAATTCAACTTTAGGCTGGGTTCACACTAGTCCGATTCTCGGACCGACATGAAGAGCACAAGTTGCATTACGTCACAAAAACAATGGTTCCCTATGAGAGCCGTCTTAACTGCTCCGACATGTGTTTTTCAAAGTCGGAGCGACTTTGAAAAAGGTTCCTGTACTACTTTTGTCCGACTTTGATCCTACTTCAGCCCATTGAAAAGCATTGAAGTCGGATCAAAGTCGTATCAGTGTTTTCACTGATCCGACTTTGGCATGCGACTTGTGCTCTGGGGATCTTGAAGGGGAACTCCACACCATATTTTTAAAGAAAAAACTGGCATGGGGTCCCCCTCCAGGAGCATACCAGGCCCTTTGGTCTGGTACGGTTTTAAGGGGACCCCCCCACACCGAAAAAACGGCGTGGGAGTCCCCCCAAAATCCATACCAGACCCTTATCCGAGCACGCAACCCGGCAGGCCAGGAAAGGGGGTGGGGACGAGCGAGCGGCCCCCTCCCTCCTGGACCATACCAGGCCGCGTGCCCTCAACATGGGGAGTATGGGTGCTTTGGGGCAGGGGGGGCTCT
>BLSH010487403.1:396133-415785 GCA_018402905.1 Glandirana rugosa | reverse complement strand
GGCTGAAACTAGGATGAAACGACATGCTAAACGCCAGGATGTATCCCAGTTTCAGCCTGGCAAACAGACACTTGTCCCTAGGCTGAAACTAGGGCTGTTACGGTCCGTGAAACACGAGACCCCTAGAACTTCCCCTTGAGGTGCGGTTTAAAATTTTTTTTTTGACCGTACCCCAGGGGGAGGCCCTCGTATGGTCCGGGAAACCAGACCATGTCCAAAATTCCCCTTGGGGGTGCGGCTTTTTGGCCGCACCCCAGGGGGGTTTTTAGGTATGGTCTGGGAATAGGCTCGTGCGTTGGGCCGTCCGGTCCTTTCACCCACCCCTGCTCGCTCGAGGGCACGCGGCCTGGTATGGTCCAGGAGGGAGGGGGCCGCTCGCTCGTCCCCACCCACTTTCCTGGCCTGCCGGGTTGCGTGCTCGGATAAGGGTCTGGTATGGATTTTTGGGGGGACCCCACGCCGGTTTTTCGGCGTGGGGGTTCCCCTTAAAACCTGTACCAGACCAAAGGGCCTGGTATGCTCCCGGAGGGGGACCCCATGCCAGTTTTTTTTTTAAAATTTGGCGTGGAGTTCCCCTTCAAGATCCCCAGAGCACAAAGTGCCTGGCATTGTCGGGATCAAAGTCGGATCCCTGTTCACAGACAAACGGTCCGACTTTGACCCTATGTAGGACCGCAAATCGTACAGCAAAGTAGGATCAAAGTCGGGCCGTTTTTTTTGTCGGATAGTGTGAACCCAGCCTAAGAACAAACCTACAGACCCTATCTTGTTTGTAACCCAGGAACCGCCTGTAGGTGGTGACTGCAAGCACCTCTGGTTGTGTAGGTTGTATAATTTGTGAAGTAGTTTTAGTTTATAAAGCGAGACATGGCAAATACAGCAATGAAAAAAGAAAAGAAAAAAGCAACAAAATGTTTAAAAAAGTGGCACTAGAACTTGTTTTCTAGCTTCTCTTCATTGAAAATGGATAACACCTGATCAAAAGAAATAGGCACTTGTTTATATACAGGCGAGATCAATCAGGATAATGATTTTATTTCTTGGTGATAAACAGCTGTGAAATGCTTTGTAAACTAAACAACTTCAGCTATTTCTTAAAATATACAAACAAAAGGAATATGTGAGAAGAAACAATAAGATTGTTATTTCAAGTAAATTGTACAATTGTGCCATTTTGTTGGATTTTAAATATGATAAAAACTTGCAAAACGAAATGAAATCATTTTACTAGATTTTGCTTGAACCTAAAATACCCATCGAGTGGCACAAATAGCCCACCTCACAGCATACCAGGCGACCTCTAATACCCTATTATGAGTACGTTTAGAGGTTTACCTGATTGCCCCTATAGTGATTTTTACAATTCTATGGAATATCCCTGATACCCAAAAGCACATAGATAAACCCAGAATTAAACATTATTTTAAAATATAAGACTAGATTAAATATTTAGATAGGCTATTGTCACCACATATATCTTTGGCTACCAACCGTTCCTTTCTTCCTGGTCAAAGTGTTGACACTGAAAAATGTGTTAAACTTTGATATGCTGCAAACATCTGATCACATCCCTCAGATGGAACTGCTTTAATATCTTCAAATTTGCAACTACATTAAATAAACATTGGAACACACAGATTTACCCTTGATGCTCACTTCCTTCGAACATATTTGTGGTAGTGACCCATTAGCGAAAGGCACATTCTTAGAATGTTTATAATTTATTTATAATTCTTATCTGGGAGTGACACTTCCTACCATCCAGTTTACACTCTACATTAGGAAAAGGATCTAGGGTCCTTTTCAGACCACAACAATGGCCCAAAAAATGGGACATCACCACTCATGGCTCATGAGCTTTTCCTTTTTGGAGGGTTACTATAACCTTCTCCTCTGGTGGAATATGGTTCCCTCTAGAATCTCTAAATTTGCATTGGGTTCCTCATCGTTGCTCCTAGGGCTGTGGTTTGACTGGCACTTTGATATATGTGGGGTGGGAATGTCGATGAAACAAATGATTTTGGATGAGAGTGCATCAACAACAAATAGCCTTCCGAAAAATCAATTTGAAGCTTTGCTCAACCTCAAGCCTTCTACATTCACCCCCAAACAATTTAAATTGGTATCTTTCATCTTTACTGCCGCTAGACAAACCCAGGTGAAGACATTGAAATATGGAATTCCGACTATTGCACAGGTCAAGCAAAAAAAAAAAAAAAAGTCTTGGTATTTGTTTATTGAAAAGCCAGCAGCTATTTTACACAATAAACTCAAAAATAATTCCTCTCTTTTTTTAGCTATTTCTAAGAGCGCTTTCACACTGAGGCAGTTTTTAGGCATTTTAGCTCTAGAAATAGCGCCTGTAAAGCGCCTGAAAACTGCCTACTATGCCGCCAGAGTGTGAAAACCCAGTGCTTTCACACTGGGGCGGTGCGCTTGCAGGACGTTAGAAAAAAGTCCTGCAAGTGGCATCTTTGGGGCGGTGTGGGAGCGGTGTACAGCGTTCGCAAACCGCCCCTGCCCATTGGAACGAATGGGCACTGCACCACAACACAGGTGCTTTTAACCCCTTTTCAACCCCTTCTAGGGGATTAAAAGCGCCCGATACCACCTGAAAAGCAGCACAAAAGCACCGCTATAACGGCGGTAAAGTGCCACTAAAACAAGCGGCGGTTTACAGCTAATGCTCGGCGGCCCCAGTGTGAAAGCAGCCTTAGTGCAACAAATACTACATATTCACAGCTTCGAGGATTTCTAATGTTTTTAATGTTTGGCATAAGTGACTCATGCATGTCCTCATGAATGGTCATAAAGTTGGTAGATTTTGTGGACTGGGTCTGACGTAAAGCATATCTATGTTTAAAATGTAAAATCTTTTATTTCCACATTGTATTTCAATTATTTCTAGCCTACTCCTATTACTCTGAACGTTCATGAAATTTGTAAACTTACTTTGTAAAGATCCCACACATTTACTTGAATTCTGTGACAAATGTTCACTATGCCCTGTGGCGTGGGCACTGCTGTGTCAGAGAATTCACAGAGCCTGTTTTCTAAACTACAGAGGTACTGAAACTAGATGTTTTAAGAGGCAGAGTCAGTAGAGGCAGGCAGGAAGGTACCATGGGATGTGTAAGTCATTTAAAATGAAGGTAAACAGCAGAGGAGAAGTTGTAAAACATGCAGGGAATCCAGGAAGCTCTGGCAAGAGATGGCCAAGTAAGCTTTTATTGGATTGTCAAATACAACTATTATTTGTTTGTTATTATAATGCTGATGTTATAAAATGAAAGTGTATGCTGTGATCATACATTTCCTTTAAATTGTTTGTTTTTATAGTTATTTCCTTTATATAAACCTATAGGCTTAAGACTGCAACAGGCTGTCACTGTTTTGTAGCCTAAAGTGGAACTAAAGTGGAAATATACTCATCAATTTAACCGTTTCCCATAACAATTACACTCATGATATGCCGTGAGTGACAACTGTCACAGTGGCTTTTTCTGTCAACCAAACTGTGAAGTCATCAATTGGCTAGAGCAGGGCTTGACAAAATTGCTTTGAATCTAGGAGCCAGCTAAAAAAGTTAGAAGCCAGTTTTTTTAAACTAGCAAAGATCGCTGACCTGTGAACACGGCCCTGTGTGTTTGTAAACACAGGACTTTGTGCTGTGAATGGCTACAGCTGATCAGCAGGTCTCAGCCATAAATTATTGGCCAGGATCTGCTGACAAAATCCCGCTGTAGCCAGTGTCAGCGCAGATCAGCAGGGAACGCGTACATGCACACCGCTAAACCGGAACAAGCTGGATGATGTACTTGTACGTTATCCAGCCTGCTCATGCCACCCGCTTGCAGTAAATGTGGACAGACGGGAAGCAGTTAATATAATTATAAGGGGGAAATTGCACTGCATTCTTTTTCTTTGAGGTGGGAACACACCTTATATAAGCAAACCCCCCGCTCCCCCCTTAGAGACCAGCCATTGGGCTTTAAGTGAGGGGACGGGGGTGCTGAGAGCTGATCTAAAGGCTGGTCAGCAAACATTATATCGTCAGTCAGCATCCCCCATTAGAGACCCCCATTAGCTCATAGTCCCCTTATATCAGTGCCACTGCCCCCCCCCCCCCTTCCTTAGAGGCCTTCATTAGAGAGAGACCCTCCTTATATCAGCACCCCCTGCTCTCTTTGACTTCTATTAGATTGCCTAGGAATACTGCCTTACTGGCAGGAGGGTTGGGGAGTCTGGTAGAATCGCTGCAAGCAAGAGAGTACTGTGTGGGAGCCGGAGTTAGGGAGCGGGACTGGGAGGTGGAGCAGCTCTAGAGCGAATAATCCCAAGTGTGCACAGTGGCTAAAGCATCATTTGTTGCTAGGACACCGGGCAGTTCTAGCAATTGTTTGAGAGGAGCATTATTGAGAGGAGATGAGTGGGGGGGGGGGGTTGGCGCATGGGAGAAGGCAGAGAGCACGCAACACAGGCAGACGTGGCCAACTGGAATCATCACTGGATTTGACGATACCCCCACTGCTTGACTGCATCCCAGGGCAGACTTACCTGACAGACTGGGACTGATGTTGTGTCCAGATTTCAGGCGAACAGAAACCCAGGCACAAGTGTCAAAACCCGGGTCAATCCCGTACAGATGGGAACCCTATGCTCATACCTGGTGCTAATAGTGAATGAGCTGAGAAAAGCCCAGGTGCCAGGACACAATTTCTAGTCGCCATGGCGCTTGGGATTTGTCAAGCCCTGGGCTAGAGTCATAACTGATCATATGTGCAGCATCATGGTAACTGCAGAATAAGCAGAGCCTAAGATGGCAGCTTCCTTGGTTGTAAAGGATAGGGGGGATAGGAAAGATAGGGAGTGCCACTTTAATATCTCTGCCCCTCTTTTCTCCAAAGTCATCCCTTTATTTGGTCTGAAGTATGCACCTCTATAAATTGTACTATTCAGCTATCTAAAAAGTATTATACTGCACCAAGCCTTTCAACTAACCTCTAAATCATTTCATTTGTTATCTTTAAAAGATGGTGTAAAGGCAACATAGTGGTTAAAAGAGCACTTGTTGGTTTAACCAGTCATTTTTAATATATTAAACAGTCATGGTTTTGGTAACTGGGGGGGTTTGTCCTTTGCTTATATTCTTTGTGTTAAAAGGTCTTCTTACCAGTCCTCAGATACAGTAGTTGCATTTGATTTCTTTTTTCAGACTAACAACATTTTCACCAAGTACAGAAAGTACTTCTGGACACCTCCTTATTCCCCATGCAATTGAAACAAAGGCAGACATGTCTGATGTCTAGGCTGGGGTGGCAACCATGGATCCCTCCATAGATACTGTGGACGAGTAAGTGTAACCAACCGGGGACAGGAAGTGTATTAATCACAGGATTACCAAGTGAAAATAAAGTGAACAAAACTCAGGAAAAAAGAAAACAAATAAATCCCCCTCATATGGAGACTAGTAAACTGCAATAGAATTACACATTTGCTTTTGCGGTTTAGATATGCTTTTAACCTTTCATGTGAGCTATCAATTTACTAACACAGAAACACAGACTGGTAATTTTGCTTTTATAAATCTGGAATGGGCACTATACAATTTGCAAGCATCTACCTCCGTGAGAGCTGTGCTAGTATTCCTATGTAGTACTCCTGAGGAAGTCACGTGACCGTGACGATACGCATGGAATGTAGCCAGGTGAAGCTGCCGATAATGGAGGTGACGCGGGAGCCTCCGAACACTTACATTGCAGTCATTGAAGCACTAGCACTTTTAGCCCTGGGTCATACTGCTGCGGGAATGAAATCATGTGAGTTCAGCTGAACTCGCACAATTTCATGCCCGCCTGTCAGTTCGACTTCGGGATCGATCTCAGAGACATCTGTGCGAGTTCCTGCACAGATGTCTATTGAAATCGCACCCAAAGTCACCAAAAGTAGTACAAAACCTACATTCAGGAATCGGTGCGGCACCGCAATGTCGGCGTTGCATCAATTTGGGCGGTGCCATTGCCGGCAATTGCCACTGATTTGGCATGCGATTTGACATGTCAAATCGCATCAATGTGAACCTAGGCTTAAGGTGGAAGGTTTTTACACTGGAGATTTTGAAGCACTAGAACTTTTTACATGGAATACCTTCATTGGAGTTGAAGCACTAGCACTTTTAAAGAGGAACACACCTGTTCATGGCAAATTTTTTTACTTTAAAAAGGATATCTTCAAGGATTGATTATTGTTGGTTTATTGCCAATTGTTTGTTATAATAGCACAGGATTATGTATCTATAGAATATCATGGAATTTTATCATTTGAAGATCACATAGGGATTTACTTCATGCACATTTGATATTAAGGGTATAGGCACAACTATAATTTATATATATTTCTTTTTTCACATTGTGGGAACACAATAAGATTGTAAGCGGCCATCCAACAGAAGATTATAAACACTACTGAGGCATTACAAACAATATATATGTAACATACACACTACGAGGTAGCGTGGGATAACATATTTATTATCTGTCTGCATTACAACCATCCCCAGAACAAGTAGGGGAAGGAGCTGGACATGGATCTCCAACCAAAATAAATAGCAGTCCTAAGCTCAGCCGATTGGCTTAGGTTCAGCAGCTCTCCACAAAACAGGGGCTACTCCTGAGGGCAGAGGTCACCCAAACTGAGTAATTATGTATCTATGATCCAGAAGGAGTGCCAAATAATGTAATCCAAAAGTATTTATTTAATTCCACAAGTGACCAAAAGGAACACAAAATGGGTTGATTTACTAAAGGCAAATAGGCTGTTTCAGTTGCAAGGGAATTGTCACTTAGCTTAGTGAATGTAGTGAAAATTCACTTTGCAAAGGATACCCAGTCATGTGCATCGTTCCTTGTAAATGATTGGATGATGGAAGTCAGTAGAGCTTCACCTTTCCCCTAGCTTGTTAAGCTAGGGGAAAATTCCTTTGCAAAATGAAAGTTTCCTTTCCCTTTCCTTCCTTTTGTAAATGAACACCACACACTTTACAGTGTACTTAAAGCTACAAAGATACCTTGCATTGTGCACATTTTTATCTACTGTGGTATTAGATTTAGACATGCTTTAGCTCTGCCATTTAGTGTATAGTACACATCAGCTTTTAATTGCCATAAGAGAAGATTATTAGACCCATAGGTGTTTAAGTTTGATTGAATAATGGAGGTTGTTATGAATTTAACACATGAACGTGCCCAGCATGCCCATACATAGGCAAGTCTTCCCACTATTAACATTATGACGATGGTATGGAATTTTCCACTGGAGTTTTATTATGACTTTCAAATACCAGTTTGAGGCACAACACAGCTGGTATCAGCCCTCTAGGCAACAAGTACATGCAAATCTGTGCCTTGTGTAGTCGACATATAAAACGGGGCCTACAATTAATATATCCTACAGACAGCTGTTTCTCTGTGCTACATGTTATCTCTCACAGGCTCTCATGTGTCTTTATAGGATGATCTGCTAATTAGATGTTCCTGTAATTTGGTATATTGCTCCAGCCTCAATCTATAGCCATAAAAACAGCACCAAATGCAACCATTTTTCCGAAAGCAATATGATAATATACCGTCTTTCTGAAATTTTGCATATCTTTTCAGAAACAGTACTTGAGAAGTTTCTTTAACCACTTTAGCCCCGGAACGATTTACCCCCTTCCTGACCAGAGCACTTTTTGCAATTCAGCACTGAGTAGTTTTAACTGACAATTGTGCGGTCGTGCAACATTGTATCCAAACGAGAAAAAAAATTGACGTCCTTTTTTCCCCACAAATAGAGCTTTCCTTTGGTGGTATTTGATCACCTCTGCGGCTTTTATTTTTTGAGCTATAAACAAAAAAAGAGCGATAATTTTGAAAAAAAAAAAATAATAATATTTTTTACATTTTTGCTATAATGCATACCGAAAAAAAAATAAAAAAAACAAATTTATTCATCAGTTTAGGCCATTATATATATTCTTCCTCATATTTTTGATTAAATCGCAAAAAGCGTTTATTGATTGGTTTGCGCAAAAGTTATCGCATCTACAAACCATGAGAATTAATTTATGGTGTTTTTATTATTTCAGGGTTTTTTTTTACTGGTAATGGCGGCGGACAGATTGGACATTTTTGACACTTTTTTTGGGACCATTGACATTGATCAGATTTAAAAATATCCACTGATTACTGTATAAATGTCACGGGCAGTGAAGGGGTTAGCACTAAGGGGGCGATCAAGGGGTTAAGTGTGTTCCCTCACTGTGTTCTAACTGTATGGTGGCTGGGCTGGCAGGGGCATGGCAGATCTAACTGATCCCAATGACAGGGATTAGTAGATCACTGTCATGCCACCTGTCAGAACGGGGAGCTGCCATGTTTACATTGGCGGTTCCCCGTTCTTCCTCTATAGAAGGCGATCGCGGGTCATGCAGCGTGGGTGGCGGGCACGAGAGCCCGCCCGCAACTGCAGCTGCGCGGATCACCATTTATAGACGGCGATCTGCGCAGCGGAGCCAACTTTCCGCAGTAAGTGTATGCAAGGCGGTCATCAAGTGGTTAAGGTATGTTTTTTACTGATATTTCAAAAATTACAAACGTAGGCTGTATTAAGAATGCAATGTAGTTCTGAACTGGGGCACTACAGATGTCACTACATCTTTTAGCTAGCAAAGACTCACAATGGGATTGATTTACTAAAACTGGAGAGTGCATAATCCGATGCAGCTGTGCATGGTAACCAATCAGCTTCTAACTTCAGCCTGTTCAATTAAGCTTTGACCAAAAAAAAAAAACTGTAAGCTGAATGGTTACTATGCAAAGCTGCACCAGATTTTGCACTCTCCAGTTTTAGTAAATCAACTCCACTGTGTATTTGGGCTCCAGACAATTTAAGCCATAATGTGCTAGTATGCATGTTATCCTAGCACCTTATGACAGACTTACCTGAAAACAAACGCCTCCAGCGGCGCACTGTCACCTCGGAAGGCGCTTCCATCTCTACGTGGCCTTATTTCCAGGTTTATGGGCTTCAGCGATTTGAATAGCTTAGCCGGCGGTGACGTCACTTCCGCGCATGCGCGCAGGAGTAGCTGTTTATGCCATGATTCTGAAAGGAATGGCACAGGTATGCCGTTTCTTTAGGCTGGGTTCACACCATTGTGTATTGGATGCGGATTCCCCGGATGCAGGAGATTTTAACCGGCTCTCTATGGAGCTGGTTCACATATCTCCGCAGCAGGACCAGTGTGTTTTGCACAAAAATGGGCTGAAATTGGACCTGAAACGGTGAACCTGGATGCACCAGACCCCTGCTGTGAGCTGCTGTGTGTTCTAGTGTGAACCCAGCATTAGAGCGCATGCACCGGCTGCATCTAAAATAAATATCTCCTAAACGGTGCACGTTTAGGACATATTTACTGTACCTATAGGTAAGCCTTATTATAGGCTTACCTATAAGTAAACACCAAACATAGATCACAGATATTGAAAACTGCACCTTTCTAGTTTAATCTTCATTTTGTGCAAATAGCTCATGTAAAAAAGCTTTTTAACCCTTTTAAAACATTGATCTAAAAAAATGTAGATAAGAAAGACTTGTGAGTTTTAGGCGCTCCTTCATAATGCATACTGGATGTTCTCTAGTGCAGGTCTAAAATCACACAACCTCAAACCCCACAAAGAGCAATCAGACACTGCACATCAAAGTCATTACAAGTGTCCTTTCTGTATTCATGCTGCTCTTAATTTGCTCTTAATTCTGCTCTGTTAATTTCTCTAATAGCAGAGATTTGATGTAATACATATACACACTTAAGGGTTTCCACTTTCCATACTGCTATAAATGTAGCTATAGTTCACAGAGCAGAGAAGCTGGCACATTGATTACAGAATTCAAGTGAAAAATTAAACACGACTAAGGTTCAGGAGCTATGGAGCCTGTGCTGTCTGTTGCTAAAGATGAAATATATGTAAAAAATATTCTTCTTCAAACACTTCCCAACACTAGCCATATTTCACATTTTGGGTAGACGTAGAAAGAGTAAATTGTCAATTTTATTTAGGCCTCATTTACACTGCTGCTGGTAAACGGACATTAGAGGCATTTGGGGCGTTTTTTTCAGCTGCCCCTGAACTTTCCTCTATGTTATCTTTTCAGTACATTTACACAGGGTTGTTTAAAGTCGTTTCCAGGCAGTTGAGTTTAGAGGATTTTTTGGAACGCAAAAAAATGGGTTCAGAGGCATTTGAAACACCAAACAGCTTGTAAACGCCACTAAAAGCAGTAACTTGCGTCTAGGACCGTTTTCTTTACAGGCGTTTCCATTTAAGAAAAAAAAATGTTTTTTTTAAAAAAAACACTCCTAGACGCAAACACGGCAAAACGTGCCTAAACGTGGCATGCAAACTGTGGCAAAACGGCCATTTTAGACGCCGGCTTCTAGCTGTCAAAAAAAAATCGTTCAGGAGAGGTTGAAATAGCGTCCTGTGTAAATGGTGCCTTACTGTTGTCAATTATTGTTGCCCATGACCCTGCTGAGGGGATCTCCTCACTGAAATCATCAACTGTCACTGACAGATGGCTACAGACAATAATATTAAAAGTAATAATACATAGATATTCAAATTCTTCCCCATTTTACTGGACAACAAAATGTTTTATTTGTGCAATATATGTCCCCACTGGGGCTTAGTTAGCCTGGTGAGGCTGTGTTTACTAAGGACCTGTTCATATCATAATGCAGACCCAGGTTTTGTTGTCAAAGGTTAATTGAACAAGCTGAGGTTAGAAGCTGATTTCTATGCAGAAGCGAGTCTGATTTTGCACTCTCCAGCTTTAGTAAATAAACCTTATAGTCTGTATCACTTTCATATACTTCTTCGATCTGAAGTGCCTGGTTGATCCTGCTAGTCCTCTTTGTTCCTTGTTCCAAACTGGTCATACAAAGAATAGAAGCTGATCTGTGTTAGTGTGGTCAGTTGGAGATCACAAAAGAAAAGAATTTGGGGGTACAGAGACCCCTCAAAAAGTGGTTACATAAAGGACCATGCAACTTAAACAGGAAATAATAGATAAAAGTTTAAAGTTTATTGAACATAGAAAAATGTAATCTTAGTCACAAAAATTCAAAGCTTGATAATAAGGCCACCACCAACACCTCGGCTATAAGTAAAAAAGACAACGTTGTCTAGTATACAGCAGCTGCATCGAGCCTCACATCCCATTCACACTAAAGTCACAGTATAATTCTGGAGGTATCTCCATGCCATAAATGGAGTGATGGATCCGTAAGGAAGATCTCATACAGTTCAAGACAGCAAGTCTAGTGAAGTGCAAAAGACCAGGGTCAGTTTAATAGCACAAAAGCAGTCACTGCTCGTCCTACACCCAGCCTGTGACTGGACAGTAAAAAGAGAACCAGCAGACCAATAAGCTCATCTCATTATCACTCTGCTTCCTTTTCCTTGCTAGCACATGAACACTGCAGCGGAACTGGAGGACTCCTTATACTGCTCCTCCCTCTCTCATTCAGAATGCTGGCGTAAAAGGCATTGCATGGCTTGTACCAAATTCAAGTACTTGAATTACTTGCATTTTTATATAATTTATTTAATATCACCGAATACAGAGCTGAATTACCCCATGTCTCTTATGTACCTGGAGTTCAGCTTTAAATTCTGAACCATCTCTGACTTTTATAAAGCTAGTGGCATTGCCATAAGTGCAGCATATATTATTATAGTTTAGTGAGACAAGGCTATGCACATTTAAGCAGAGAACAAAGATTTTATAAACCAAATTCAAATCTTTGACACCAGCTTCCTGTTACATGGTGAACTGCCTGAAAAAAGGGCAAAACTTGATAAAGACTTTGCACAAAGACAACCCATGGGATTATAAAATATTTATCCTAATCGGCAGTCATTTCTCTGGGCTGTAATGTGAAGAGTCCTTGAACATAAATTTCACATAGAATTATTGATGAGGTTATCTTAAGTGACCTTTCGTTGTTCCTTAAACAATATATATGCATAAAGAATTCAAGCATAAGCTGTTTTTCTACCTTTACACCTTTGTATAACAATACAATACCTTCTAATATGGAAGAAAATTTCAGGTTTTACTACAGAAAAGCATCATTTTCTGCAGTTCAAATACCTTTTTATCAGGTTAATACATTATTACCTATATGATATAGATTTATATGAGCTGAATTGTGGAGATGTAAAACAAGCTAATATTGAAACAGGACCAACCCAAGTTACGTGCCCACCCCTCTTCCTTGAAATCATTATCAAGTGATTGCCTGTTGCAAGTCTCCAGACCAACTGAAACAATGCAAGTATATATCTGTGTTTATTTTTTCTAAGTTTAAATCCTAAGGCTCCATGCACACTGGACATTATGAAAAACAAGCTGTAAGCTAGTACCGACGCCAGGAAAAAAGCTGTGTCAAAAATGCGATTTTATCAGCGTTTTGCATTGGCGTCAATGCACGTTTTTTTCCACACTAGCTTTCAGCGGCGTTTCTCTGCCTCTATTCAAAATCAATGGTTCCCTATGGGGGCCCATTGATTTGAACAGAAGTTGCACCAGAAGTCGGATCATGATGATCAGACTTGCAGTGCGACTTGTGTGCTGAAGATCTTGAAGGTGAACCCCCACAAAAAAAGAAAAAAAAATTACCTGGAGTTCCCCCCCAAGACGATACCAGACCCTTCGTTTTGGTATGGATTTTAGGCGGAACCCCAAAGCCAAAAACAAATGGCATGGGGTCCCCCCAAAATCCATACCAGACCCTTATCCGAGCACGCAGCCTGGCAGGTCAGGTCAGGTCTGGTATCGGCTTGGGGGGAACCCCGTGGAAATAGTTTTTTTATTTTTTTGTGGGGTTCCCCTTCAAGATTTTCAGCGCACAAGTCGCACCGCAAGTCGGATCATACGCACCGCAAGTCGGATCATCATGATTCAACTTGTATTACGACTTCTATTCAAATCAATGCGCTCCCATAGGGAACCATTGATTTTGAATAGAGGCAGAGAAATTACTTAAACGTTTTTATGCGTTTATGAGCTTTCAGCGTTTTTTGTGGTCAGAAGAACAACTCCTGAACGCGACTTTTGGGCATTGAGACAACAGCCCATAAACGCAACTTCTGATAAACGACAATAAACGTCCATGTGTGCATGGACACATGGGATAACATAGAGGGGCGTTTATGAGCTGTTAAAAAAAAAACGCCCAAAAACAATTGTTTATCAGCTTCAGTGTGCATGGAGCCTAATTCCTCCACAGGTTTTAGGCGGGCAAACATTCTTATTTCTCGAGAGGACCTCACCGCCATGCAAACATACTTCTAAAGTATGTTCTGCAAATCATTATTTTATATGTCAAAGTAGGCCAGATTCTGCTGTACTTCCTAATCACTGAGACTGTAAGTGCTGTTGGTCTCATAGACCCAATCGCTATGGTCGCTGTTCACCTGCTCACTTTGCAAAGTAGCTTTTGGAGCTGTGTTCATTTTGAGTGCACAATTGTGTGGCCATTAAAAAGAAAAACATGATTTTTCTTTCTGCTAGCACGATTGGGTATGCAAACTCCCTAAAAATATCAGCCCAGTCATTGTTCCATCCTCTGACTTTTTTCTTTTCTTCAAAAACTCATATACAATTCAAATGAATTGAACATCCATCTAATCTTATTATAAATACAACAAATTATTAAGTACAAAAAAAAAAATTCATACGACTGACCAAACCAAAAAAAAAAAATGACAAAAGCTGATATGTAAGCTGACATACCGCAAACAGCGAACCCTGGAAGACACAGGCACCTGTAAGGGAGAAAAAAGGAAATATAAGTATAGGAACTCATTTTTACAGTATAACTTTTTTTTAGACTTAAAAGTTACAAACAGCTGGTATTTAATGGAACAACTGTTCTGAATGTAAATGTGAATCCCCCCAGCCCCAATCCATGTATTACCTTGTATAAATAACCTTCCTGCCCACAGGTTATTTCTCCTAACTATATACTGGTGACATCTAATGTATCTTCCATTAGTACTTCTAGTCATGCTAATCCAAACACAGATTAGGAGTTCTGACTTCTACAGTTACATGAAGAGTAACCCTGAATGCTAAAACTTCTGTATAACAGATGTAAAGATGTTAAAGTGCTTCTAAAGCCTTAACATTTTTTACCTTAATGCATTCCCTGCACTAAGTTAAAAAATGTTCCATTACCAATATCGCTCCCTCGTTCATCCCCTTTTACTTACCCGAGTCTTCGCTTGATCCAGCGATATGCCCGTCTCTAGCGGCTCAACCCCCACTCTCACGGGTTTTGCTAAGGCAACAGGAGCCATTACTGTCAGTCAAATCCTGTGACAAAGGAGAGGGATACAGGCAGCGCAGCTCGGGATCGAGCCCACAGGTGGGCCCCCCATAGGAAACCTGTTTCCTATGGGGGGCCCACTGAGAAGAGGAGGAGCCAGGACTGTCAGTGGGGGACCCCAGAAGGAGAAGTTCTTGGCCACTCTCTGCAATTCCATTGCAAAAAGCAGGCAAGAAGTTTGTTATTAAAAAAAATGAACACTCCACCACCCATTGTCTGTAACAATAAACCTGGTCCTTTAGGAATAACCACATTTCACCATGTCCACCAATCACTTTGCATGGCATATATCTTTAACCCACTAATGTTCTGTCACTACTATGAATGACTATTTGGTTGTATTTGCCTCCCAGGTCAAAGATTCCTAGTCCTCTCCTGGTTTGCATTTAATTGTGGTCAAGTACTTTTAGTAAGCCTCCTTTTTTACTGCACCAGGGTGGCATGACCCCTATCTCTCTATTCTGGGAATCTGGATCCTCTCTAATTCTGTTTTGAAGACACTCTATTGTTCATTTCATGAACTGTCCTTTTGGGTCCAAAGACCTCTGTATTTGCACAGATTTTTTCTTTTGAATTTGGGACTGTTATGCACCTAGCACTTTGTGGCATTTTATATCAGTCAAATGCTTTTTTTTTTATTCACAAGGTTTTATATTTCATTTACTTAAATGAATTCCAGTTTGCATTTTAGCAATTGGCATTTACATGCTATTTTTTGTTTCCACATTTGGATTATCATATGTTTTTGTTCATGCATTGTTATATATGCACAGTCACTTAATTGATTGCAGTGGCATTTTAGTCCATATGATCATTACTGGCATGGTAATTTGTACACATTAGCAACAGCTCAATAGATTGTTTAAAAAAGAGCTAGATAGTTTACTAAATGCACAAAATATAGCTGGATCGTAACATTTTATAAGTAATAATAACATCTGAGATTGTTAATACAGTTGATTTTGAGAGATCAGGAAGGAAATTTTACCTCGCCGGGAGAATAGGAACAGTGTTTTTTTATATATTTACACTAGATCAACTATGAGTAAAGGGTTCTGCATATGGAGCTTTTCTGTTTTTTTTTTTTCAGTTTTCAGAACTAGATGGACCTTTTCAACCTGACTATGTAAGGATATGTTTCTATAGACATCAATTATCTTAAATGATTATCCTTTTTCTTCTATGGGTAAAAGTGTCTGATTCTGTACTACTTCTACTATGAGTCAAAACAAAACGATCTTGTGTGTTCCCCAAGGTACAGTGCAGTAAAGTGATTTGCCATTTAAAGGTCACAACATTCCCTTTGAGGGTATATAAGCCTTTTTGGCTTTGAGTACTGTATAGCTAAGCGTGAGGTGTTTGGTATAAGTATTAAGTATAACGAAGTCATTTGTACAACTTGTTATAAATTGTTCCAACCTCATTTAACTATCTGAAAAGGAAAAGATGTTTGTTGCATTTGCATATTCGAAAACAATATTTATATTCGGAGTGCACATTCAAAGTACAAAATACTGTTTCTACAATAAACAAGCGCTGCATAAAAGAGAAATAAACATGACCCCCATTAGAGATGCATAAGATAATGAAAGGAGTATTACAGGTAGAATAAACATCCTTGGGCTGATTCAATACCATATCCATAAAATGCAGAGGAAAGAGTGACAGCCATATACCGTATAAATAGGTAAGATAAACAGCATTAGCACTACACACTCCTTCAATAGCATAAGTGTCCAATGTACCAGATTTCAAGCACAGGCCCTTAAAATCTTTGTCTCTCACAACATGCTAGTATTCAATCATTGCTATCCATACTATAAAAGCCATACTTTTCTTCATCTTAGATTTAAAATAGAATGAAAGATGTTGTTTTTTATTTAGGGTAAAGTAAATGTTGTAACCAATGTCAGTTTTTTGTTGTTTTTTTTTGTGCTACCTGTGCCCTACTGGGGAGATTTGCTTCACTTCATATTCCATCCCATAGACAAATCATGAAGTGATAGGATATCCCTCCAAAGTGCACATAACAAAGAAGAGGGAATGCTCATGTCGTCATTTTGGCCATATATGGTCAATGATGTCATAAACATCTCCACCCCTTTGTATACACACAGCGGTGGGGCAGAGAATCTCCCACCCAAAACGCATTGGCCCAGCAATACAATTAACTTCTGGGTTTGGCCCACACCCAGTTCAGACCAAAGCCAAGGTCATCCCCAAGAACCCATGCATGGGAGAACTACCTTATAAAATGCATCTGCTTTATGTTTTAGTCCTGTAAATTGAGATCTGTGCATAGCCCTCCAAATGCATTGGCTGTAAACTTTGATATTCCATACCCCAATTTTCATGAAGAATAAAACTTATATCTGGACTGATCCACATGGCTTGACATTCTCATCTTTTCACTCCATACAAGCTGATTTACCCAGAGACCCTCTCGGGGCTGAAAAAAAGTGAATAATCTCCTGCACTCAAAAAGATGGTGTTGGCAGACAGGAAAATTACAGGTTAGGCTGGTCAAATCCTTGCGCCAGCTTTGGTTACCCCACACACACACACACACACACACACACACACACGCCGGGTAGGGGAAACAAAGAAATAACTGCAAAAACAAGAAACAGGGGGTGCACCAGCCTAGCGCATTACCTTTATTAATATAAAAGGTATATAGATACATACTCACAAATGGCAACATCAGATGAACACATAACAGACACAATGTGCTCCGAATAGTCTCGTCCACTGGGCACGTCCCAAAGTGCAAGAAGGTACCCAAACAGTTCCTCAGAGCCATGTTTGGGTGTTACATACATGATCATTATATAGCATTCATAAGAATCACAAGATGTCACATGATGTCCCACTGGAGGGAGGGAGGCTCCTCCCATATGGGGAAGGGTATAATAATACATGGTACTCAACCCATAACACGCATCACAAAAAATATCATATATAGCTTTTCAGGACCACAGCACATCCTCATAAATATCTATATTTCGCCACGTGTTTATCTATAATAAGATAATGTGCTAGGCTGGTACGCCTTCTGTTTCTTGTTCTCTGTTTCTTGCAGTATCCTCTCTACTGGGCAATAGCTGCCATACTATAGCAATCATATGATTAATGCAGAACCTCCACCACTGCAGCACTTCACCACCCATTCTCTGTAACAATAAACCTCGTCCTTTAGGAATACCCACATTTCATCATGCCCACCAATCACTTTGCATGACATATCTTTAACCTCCCTGGTGGTATGATTATTTCAGATTTTTGGCGCTGAAAGCGGTACCATTATTTTGCATGGAAATTTGGCATTTTATATTGTAGGCCTGTAATTATTAGGAATAACTCACTTAAATCTGTCCACACAAAGAGTCTAGTAGACATCCCGGGTATGATAAAGTTTGAAACACAAAATCATAAATTATAATATAATAACTAAAAATAATTATCAAAAATTACGTAATAGACCGGATCGGCTTTGATCAGCTCTGAGCTATGGTAACCTGGAAGCGATGACTTGACATCACTTCTGGTTTACCCAGATGTAAATGGTGCCAAAAATCAAAAGCATTAGAAACACACCGATCATTGTGTGATCAAATGCTTTTAATGGCAGAGGAAGGATAAGACCTTCCTCTATAAGACCCCAGATTTCTCCATAAAGAGTACCTGCCACATGGTTATTGCTGTCCCAAATGATGTTTACATTCCTCATGACAGCAATAAAAGTGATCAAAAAAAAATTAAAAAGACAGTGTAAAAAAAAATAAATAAATAAATTATTAATTGATTTATTAACCACTTGCCGACCGCAGTCTGACGGCGACAGAGTGGCTCGATATCGCAAACCACCGTCATATGACGGTGGCTGCGATAGCTCTCACTGTGAGCGCGTCTGTGTGTGTTTGGATACAACGTCGCACGGCTGCGCAATTGTCAGTT
Source organism: Glandirana rugosa (assembly GCA_018402905.1). Classification (NCBI taxonomy): domain Eukaryota; kingdom Metazoa; phylum Chordata; class Amphibia; order Anura; family Ranidae; genus Glandirana; species Glandirana rugosa. The sequence goes on along the minus strand of BLSH010487403.1, from coordinate 397,394 downwards.
AAAGCGACGCAGTGCCGAATCGCAAAAAGTGCTCTGGTCCTAAAGTGGGAAATCCTTCCGGGGCTGAAGTGGTTAATTAATTAATAATAAAAATTTTGAAAGTGCCCCTGCAAAGGCGAACTCATGCGTCGGTCCCGCACACACACCAACAGCAATTGTCCCACACATGTGAGATATCACCGCAAACTTCAAGTCATGGGCAGTAATTCTAGCACTGGACCTCCTAGGTAAATCTAAAGTGGTGGTAACCTGTAAGTCGTCGCCTGGATAATAAAATTCATATTGTTTGTCGGGGTTGCACGGGCATGTGCAATTTTAAAGCGTGACAATTTTGGTATCTATTTAATTGGCGTAGCATCATCTATTATAATTTACCAAAATATTGGGTTATGTATTGCGTTTTTTTTTGCATTAAAATTAATTATCTCCTCTGCGCAAATACCATGTGACAAAATTGCAAAACTCACCAATTTATTCTCTCTAACGTTTGGGGGTTCTAAGAAATTTTCTAGCAAAAAATGATTGCTGCATGTAAACAAAAAGTGCCACAAAAGGCCTGTTCTTCAAGTGGATAAACATATTACAAAGAGCTGACATTATTTCCCCACAGCCACCAATTAGATTCAAACTTTTAGCTTCCAGTCATTATTCTCCAAAGCAGGAATGAATTTGACTGTGGGGATGTGGATTTGGATGTGGGGAAAATAATAGTTTTTAGGAATGACAACACATTCCCTAAACAGAAATAAATGCTTTAAAGCAGACCAGTAAGGCCTCTTGCACACTGCAGCTTGAAAAAGCTCAGTACAGCTAATTTTTTTACTGAGCTAATCAAGCGTCGTGTAATCTTTACTAAAAAAAAAAAAAAGAGAGAGAGAAATCTGAATTTTTGGTCATTAAATTACTTCTATATTACTTCTATATACGCGCAAAAGCGCCTAAGTGCGCGCAAATGTGCGCGATTGCGCACAATTGTGCATCAATTACCACTACTTACAATCTGCAGAACAAGACCGTGAAAATAAGTTTGAGCGAAAATTGTGTGAACGCATATGCGCGAAAATATGTGCAAATACATAAAATGAAGTAGATGGTCAAACAGGAATATTGTGTGCAAGAGGCCTAACAGATGTAGAAGAAAATTAACATAATGGAAAAGGATCCACAGTTTTAATCTTTAAAGCGGAGTTCCACCCAAAAGTGTGCCTCCTCCCCCCTCTGGTGCCACATTTGGGACCTTTCGGGGGGGGGGGGGGGGGGG
>BLSH010487403.1:382103-396123 GCA_018402905.1 Glandirana rugosa | reverse complement strand
ATCTACACAAAAATTGTGGGGGCGCAGCAGGTACCCGTTTTTTAATTTTCTGCTGGGGGGGGCGTAACTCTGTTTTAACACAAGCTTGAAGAAGAAAACTAGAAGAAGAAGCTTGAAGAAGAAAACTAGATGAACATAATCTTCATGTAAAATCAATATTCATGATTTTATAACAAAAAAGGATTCTGTAACAAAATAAACCGCAAAACAAAGGACTTCATTGGAGTTTTCAAGTTGTCTGTGATCCCTCATCAAACATTCAGGCCAGTGTGGAAGAAATAAAAAAAAACGGCGTATCTCCCACCATGTTTAATCTATGATTCCTATAATAAAACAAAGCATAACCCACCTTGTGTCTCTTGCTATTTTGGGCCTCAGGCACACTGGTCTAGTGACGGGAAAAATCTGTGTTAAAAACACATCTAAGCTGCAGTTTTCCAAACACATTTAGCTGTGTTTAGATGCCTTCAGTCACGTTGGCGTCTGGGCATTTATTTAAATGGCTAGAATTTTTACGTATTCCGGCCATTGGAATGAATAAACGCTCCTAGGTATTAGGCACATCCAGATGCATTTAGGTGTGTTTGGCGTTTTTAATGCACAAAGGATCCTCTCTTGAATGTGATTCTTCTGCATTCAGGAGAAGGAGCTTTGACTCCCCCCAAATGCTGCTGCTCATAAACTCCTATAACAGCCAGTGTGTGCAGGGACATATAGGGGTTGATTTACTAAAGGTAAATAGACTGTGCAATTGCTTCAGAGCTCAGTAAATGAAATAAAGCTTCACTTCACAAAGAGTACCCAATCACATGTAAGGAACATTTAAAAACAGCATTCTTGCTTGCACATGATTGGATAATGGAAGCCAGCAGAGTCTCTGCTCATTTACTAAGCTCTGGAGCAATTGCTCTTGCAGAGTGCAACTGCACTTTGCAAAGTGCATGGTTTATTTCCCTTTAGTAAATCAAACCCATAGGCTTTTATTGAGGGGTGTTTAGGGGCTTGGTAAATAAATTCCCAAAGCCCCAAAAATGTGTGTTTAGGAGCAGCAGTGTGTATGAACCCTAAGCAAACAGAAAGGAGTTTGCCGTCACTGGTGGCCACAAAGATGTATACATTAGAATTACAAGTTAAAAATGCTCTTCCATAAAGTTATGATGTACATTTGAAACTCAACTTAAAGTGTTACTAAACCCGGTAATATGAAAATGAGTGCCCACAGATTATAAATCATATTTTTACATTAACCCCTTCGCCGCCACGTCCGTACATCATACGGATGTAACGGCAGGGGTATTACACACAATTCAGTGGTTGCAGCCACCGGGATTGTGTGTGTGACTGACGGACAGACTCCTGCCTGTCAGGTGAGAGCGGTCGGGCGGCTGCCGTCCGATCGCTCTCACAGACCCCCGGTAATGGCGCACACGCTCCCGCCATGCTTACCGGGCTCCACCTGCCCAACGGCGGGCCCATGGTGGGTGGAGGTGTGTAGAGCAGAAGGAGGAGAGCAGATACACGTCTGCTCTCCTCCCCTTCTTGCAGTGACCCGGAAAGTGACGTCTCTGACATCACTTCAAGGTCACGTTCTCCTTGTCCGCGGCTCAATTTGCCGGTACAGGATGTTTTGCAATGCGATCTGCAGGGAACCTGTCACATAAAATCATCACATAGGGGACTTGTTGTCCCCTATGTGATGATAAAAAAAAAGTTATACCTAAACACATAAAATCGCCCTCAAAAAAATGTTGAGGCCGCCCCACCCCCCATATACACATGCACAGATGTAAACGCATGCATCGGGGTGCCTACACATGAAAACATTGATTGCGATACACAGGTTACATATCGCCGCGTATGCCAGAGTGAGAGCAATAATTCTAACACAAGACCTCCTCCGTAACCCTAAACTATTACCTATGGGCGGCTTCTGAATTGTCACCCATAGAAAATATAGGGTACTGAAGTTTGACGCCATTTCACGGGGCGCACAAAAATTTAAGGTCTGGCATGTTGGATATTTATTTACTCAGCGCAACCTCATCTTTTATATTTTACAAAAAATGTGGGTAATTTATTGCGTTTATTTGCCCTACAATTCAAGCTAGTGTGTTTTTATGGAAATTTTGCATTTCCTAGACCGTTGCGGGAATATCGTGACACGTAAAAAATTGATACTACCACTATTTTATTCTCTAAGGTGTCTGCTTTCAGAAAATATATCATGTTTGGGGGTCTTGTATAATCTTCAGGCCTAAAACGATTTTTTAAACATGTGTGGCAAAAACGGCTCTGGCAGTGAAAGGGTTAAAATTATGCCACTATATACCTTTTTGGCTGATCTGCATACCACAGTCATGTGATAAATTGCAGGGTCTGCCCAGTGCTGAGTGTTCAGGTAGGAGGAGATTTGCACTACAGCTTGTGTCCTCTATGGGAGGCTGATCTTCCATGAATCAAGCTGTGACAGCCTACCCACTGTGTTCTTTTTTAGTTACTGGGCATGGAGAAGGAGGGAGGGACTGGGCTGTCATTTAGAATCTGTATACATGCCCAAATGTGTGATGTCATACCATGTTACCTGGCTAGCTCAGCTCAAACAGGAAATATTCTTGACAGCAATGGAGACCAAACTGAGCATATGCAGCTTTACTACCCTGCCTGTGTATTATCAGGCATTGCCAAAAGAGACCCTGCAGGAGGAGAGGATTTGTGCCTACAGGATAAAAGAGCCATTTTACACAAAGCAGAGGATTAACCGCTTAAGTTCCACAGTGAGCATAACAAGCATGCTTTACTGCATATACAGCCAGATTTTACTGTTGTGGGTTTAGCAACACTTTAACCCTAGAAATGAAAATGGCATCTGTTTTTTTTTTTTCATTTAAATCCAAATCTTCTAAAAAATATATAATGGTAAGAAGTATGGAGAAATCAGTGGCTTGGTGAGACTTGGCTTGTAACAGGACACTGTAATGACGGCATGTGAAAGTATTCCCTAATCACCATTTAGTAGATATTCCCCATATTTCACTACTTTTATGTCCTGCAGTCAGCCAGGTGCAGACCACAATCAATGGGTAATTCAGAGCCCGCTCTGACAGCAGTTATCCGGATTTAAGAGGTATTTGTTTTCAAAATTGCTTTCAGTAAGCCAAAGATATATTTGATCTCTGGTTGTCACTGCTACAGAAGCACAGCTACTGTCACAAATCATGGCCATAACAAGAACACAAAACGAATACTAATAGTAATAATTTTAATGAAATCAAGCTACGAAACTAATGCAATTAATTTATGGATGAATGAGTCACTGTCTTTATCGCCAAAACAAAACTCGCTTTAAAATATACAAAATGATAAAATAAGGCAATATCACTGTAAGTAGATATAGAAGATTAATTAAAGCAGTTAAGCATTAATTGAGAAAAAAAATGTATCTTCAAATATTATCTTCATCCTCTTTGTTAAAAAAAATATTATCTTCATCTGTCTTTATCATCCATCTGTCTTTTTTCATAACCCTGTACAGCAAAACCCAGATCAGTCAAGGAAGGGTCATGAAGCCTGACAGGCTCTACTCCTGCATTGCACTACTGCAGAGCTAGCCATCTAACAAAGAGAGCTGGTTGATAGAAGGGGAGAGCACATTGATGACCTCATCAGTGAGCTGCTGCCACTTTATTATCCAGTTGCAGACTGTAGTAGTCCTTGACCAAGCGTATTACTTTAAGTAACTGCATGAAGTAGAACTGAATAGAGAGTACGCAATAATGTGGGCAATATCTTCCTGGATTGAAGACAGGTGAGTAAAAGACTGGCAAGGGGGGTTGCCAGCAGGGGACATTTTATCATATACGTGCCACAGGAGATGTTAGTGCCGCTTCACACTGGCGATGTGAGATATAGCATGTGATTCGCACCGCACTTCAGTGCAAATCACATGCGATATCCGTGCGATGCGATTTCAGACATACAGATAAGTATGGCTGAAATCGCATAACATTCGGACTAAGCTGGCACAGGACCCTTTTTTGGGTCCGCACCAGAATCGGATCGCAGGGGTGATCACACCTCTGCGATCCGATTCATGTCCGAACTGTCAGTTCGCACTGCGATATGCAAACTAAAATGGGGGTGTCGTTAACTTTGTACTGACACAGTTTGCTTATGGCAGTGAACTTCCTTGCGAGGCAGGTTCTTAGCGGGAGCCCGCAGTGGAATCGCAGGGTTTCCGCATCGCACTAGTGTGAACCGTGTGAACCGGCACTTACAGTGGATAGTGAGATCAGACTTCTGATTGTGCTGTCTGCCAAGAGTTCTTGGATTAAAAGGCTGGCTTAACAGAAAAACAATGTTTTAACAAACTGATAATTTACACATATTTATTTTAACTGAGAACTTATTTGTTAGCCTACAATTTTAGGTGAAATAGCTTCCACCACGCCCCACTGACAAAGGCACATGATGCCGTAACACATACGTGGAGGAGCCTGTTGTGACGTCACCCGCCGCTACCTCTCGGAGTACCACAGCATTTTCTATTACATGCTATGATCAAGACACATGTTTGTGAATATATACGATTTTATGAATAAAATACTGGAGGATTTTACAGTCTACACTTAGAGTGGTATTTATTTTATTCCATACACTCCTATCGGTACCGTATGAGGGGATCGCTACTGATATGTTTCCTTGGCCATTGAAATAAGCTATGGACATCTCAGGATCGCATATGCCTCTAATATCATCCCTGAAGGGACAAGTGCATCTGACCCTCTAGTAAAACTGGGGTCTGATGGGGAGGTGAGAGACCACGCCAGCTGGTGAAGGGATTGCAGATAGATGTGTGTTTGTGCACTTATTGGTGGCTCTATCTACATGCTGTCTCCTCTTACAGATTTCTAAACGTTATATTTTAATTTAAAAAATAAATAACAATCTTTATCTTTACAAAGTGGCACTATTATGGAGTGCAATTAGCTATTCACATAAATCCCTGCTTTGCCCAAATCTACAGTTTCCCTGCCATATTCCTGTTTTGCCTGTAGAAAGTTACAGTACAACATATACAGCTACTACTGTATGTGTTATTAAGGCCTCATGCACACAGGACATTAAAAAAAAGTTTTCCAGCGCTTTTCAGCATTTTTGAGTGTTTTTTCCGCGTTAGCGTTTTTCTTTTCCATTGGATCAAAAATGTCCAAAAACGTTGGTGAGCCCCGTTTTTCCATGTTTTTGCATTTTTACAGCTGAAAAACGTCTCTCAGAACCCACTGGTCTTGGGGTTTTTTTACAGCTCAGAAACGCCCCTGCCAAAAACAGTTGATAACAGTCTATGTGTGCATGAACACATAGGATAACATGATGGGGAGTTTATTGACTGTAGGAAAAAAATGTCTGAAGCTAAAAACAGCTGCTGTAAAACAGCCAAAAAACGTCCTGTGTGCATGTGGCCTAAAGCTTATCATAGATGGCTAATTTTTTTTTTTGATGAGCCAGAAAGCCACTCCTAGGGGAGCAACAGAAACACCTTTGGACAGCAGCATTGTCAGTCGGAGGAAAGGGTAGTGTTAGAGGCACTAGTAGATTTAGATAGACTTGACTAACAAATTGAAGCCAAACTCTAGCTAAGACATTTTAAACACTTAAGGCCTGTACACACGATCCGATTATTGGTCAACAACAGTTGTTCAACAGCCCGTTGGCCAAAAATCCGATCGTGTGTATGCTAAATTCTACAGGCGATTTCCAATCGTTGTCCAACAGAAGTTGGACGACGGGACTACAGAACTTGTGTTGGCCAACAAGGCGCTGGCTGATTGTTGGCTTGTGTGTACAGAAGTTGGCCAACAAAAAGTTGGAAGTGCAAACACACACACTCGGAATCCAGGAAGTGTTCGGTCATGTAAACCTGTGTTCATAATTCATAAATCACATTCACCTGAACTTGCTCGTTATACGTTCGTAACACGTCACTACATTCGGCTTTGTTGGCCGATTACTTGACTCATGTCAGTACGCTAGACACAACCGCTGTCACCCAATTTGGACAAAAGTTGGACGTTCGGTTAACCAACCAATGGCTCGTGTGTACGAGGCTTTACAGTAACAGTTTTCTTTACTTTTGGGATAAGGGTTTTACATAACTAAATAAAAGTTTGTCATTGTAAGTACCCCTGTCAGTGGTCAATAGTTTGCCTTAACACTAACTGCCACCTTTGCTGGATAGCTTGGTCAGTTAAGGGAAATTGAAAAATAACGGACTTACTGGCTGGATCACCAAGTGAAAATAAGGGGAAAAAGTAAAAAAAAAAAGAAAACAAATGCAGCCGCCACATCTAAGAATCGGTAAACTGCAATATATTGCATTTTTCCTTTTGGCTTTAATACCGCTATTCTGTTGTGGGCTGACAACACTCAATATTTTGTGGACTGAGTTTTGTCGGCCTTGCCCAGTTTTCCTTTGCCAAAAGACTAACCCGTCCGATCTCACAACATAGAGGCTAATTTTACTGTAGTCCCAAAATAAGACTATCTACTCCTTGAGAAAACACAGGGAGTAAGCCATGGACACAGAATAGCTAAGCTATACATTTATGGCATAAATAACAGGTAATCTGTTGCATTGTCCAACATGTATAACACAACACTTTCAATGATATATTTAACAGGCCAAAAGGGAGTGAATAAGAGAAGTTTATTGTAAGAATTTACCTACACTTTAACTATTTTGATGGAAAAAAAATCCTTTTGTCTGCAAACGTGCAGTAAGTACTGAGGCTCAAAATAAACACAGGAGCTCCAGGAGCAGAGAATTGACTCTTTTTCCATACCTTCTTGTTCTCTGTGGAGTTTACTTTCTTTGAAAGTGAGAAGCTGCTGCTCTGTATTTATGAAGGTCATGACGCTCTCAGACACCCATGGGTGCACTCTGCATTCAGGGCCAGTTCACACCACATGCAGTCCAGTGTATTTTTTTTTCTGCACCAAAAACGCATGGACAGTAGATTATATGGGTTCCAATGGCCCAGTTCACACCAGTGTGGTCAGTTTCTGTGCATTACAGTGCAGAAAAAAAGTAGAATATGCTGATTTATTTTTTTGCACATAACTGTACTTAAACACAGCAAAATGCATCAAAAACGCACTGTAACACATCTAAATGCATCAAAAATGCAGTAAAATAAACCAGGAAACTTTGGAAAAAACAGGGAAAATGCACTGAAAACGCATCAAAAACGCGCATACAAAAACGCATCCAGACTGTGTTTCTGTGGTGTGAACCGACCTTCAATGTTTATCTAAAAAATAAAAGTTCCATATAAATAAAAAAATGATTGAAAACATAAAAATAAAAAAAAATGACCCTAAAAACATTATACAGTAGTTCCCTTTTAAATGTTAAATTGTGACTACTTAAAAATAAAGGAAGGAAGGAAGGCGTTTAAACATCCTGGATGGTGTAAATAAAGACATACTATATGCATGAAATAGCAGCTTTTATTTCTGTATCTTTTCTTCATCAGACTTAAAGGACGAATCAACTCAAGTGACCCTTTCTCTCCTTTAGGTATTTAAAACACAGATCAAAAGCAAGAAATCAATGCCAGGGTCATAGATGAGAACTGTACTAAAAGAAACAGGAACAAAGACAGAAACATACCGACCCACAGAAAGCCAGAGCGACTCTCAGAAGCCCAGCTTGTTCCTGCTTAGAAAGCTTGTTAAATCCTTAATTAGGGCAAATATCATATGTATTTATCAGGTTGAAAGAGCAAGACTAACAACCATATCAACAAGAGTTTACTTACAACTAGGCTCATTCAGTAGGGCAAGTGGAAAAGTGCAAAGTGCAAACTCATGCCTCGTACACACGGGACGACGATCATATACAACAGGTTGTACTAACGACCGTTGTATGCGATATCGATCATTCGTATGCGCGATTAGAACAGCCGGACATGCGACGGTCGTACAAGGGAGTTGTATGAGCAAACTAGAAAACTTGGTCGTACCAACAAGCGCTCATACGACCGTTGTATCGTGTGTACAGAGCAGTTTGTACAACAAGTTATATTGTGCAAAACATGCATGCTCAGAAGTCAGGAACGGCCAGATGCTATTTACATGCACCTGAACGTTCTTTCTGTGCTCGTATGATCGTGTAGTGCAGTCAGTATGCAAGTTACATTATGCAACATACGATTTGTGATCGTCGTCCCGTGTGTATGAGGCTTAAGAGCGGATGACAGATCACATGAATCCTTGCTTTACTAACTTGGCAGTAGTAAAACAGACAAGAGGGAACTGCAATCTGTTAGTGACTGATCATTTCATTCAGGGACATTCACACTGACTAAGGCAGGCCATACACGGTGCAAACTTCTTTCCTGCAAGCACAGGGAAGCCATCCCTGCTGGAAGAAGACAGTGATTATCGCTAGCGGCTATAGCAGCCACACACATACACTGTCACTGTACTAATGACACTGGCAGGGAAGGGGTTAACATCTCGGGTAATCAAGGGGCTAACTGTGTGCCTAACAATGTGTTGATTTGCGTAATGTGTGCTGCTTTTTACGAAATAACACTCTGTTTCTTCTCCCAGCAATGGAACTGAGAGATTATTCCCTCTGTACAGAGTCCTGTGTTGATTGTCAACACAGGGTTGTGGGCTGTGATTGGACACAGCCATCCAGCAGGTCCCAGCCATAAATCATTCACCGGTACCTGCTGACAAACTCCTGCTATGTACAATCACATGCGCACACCCTAAACCTCGAAATAGGCATCAACGTACCAGTACATCGCTCTGCCTGTATGGGCCGCCCGTCCGCGGTACATTGTGGGAGGGCGGTCTGGAAGTGTTTAAGGCTGAACCCTAGGAATGCTAGGGAAGCTGATAATCACTGTATTAGTTGGCGTTACCACAGTGATAACCATGGCCTGTATGATCAGTTTCTCCTTTACACACTGACCAGAACAGAACCCTGTTTTTTTTTTTTCTTTCAATGAATACAAGGCATTTTTTGATTGGTGAAGTATGGGTGGTGTGATTTCACAGTGATTTTCAGCTTCCCCAGCAGCTCATCAGGTATGGGATATGCATAAGTTCATTGTGTCATGCTGGATACATGTAGGTACGCAATACAGAAATCATTCCTGGAATACAGATTTAGAAACACCCAATTACATTACTGTACAATGTTGCAAAAAATACAAACTTTTTAACAGCAGATAAAGTGAAACTATAAAGACAGGCTGCAAAAGCAATTGCTCTGGACTGTTTTTTTATTAATTATTACTGGCAAACAGTGCAGAGGAAACCTTTCCATGCTAAACAAAAATGTGTAACCTTGCAACATAAATGTAAGTGATACTAACCTATATGATTTTTTTTCCAGGACCCAGAACTATATAGCATATACGAGTTAGCAGGAGAGGGCTGAGTATGCCGACAGGAGCTCTGAGTAGCAATCTATGGATATGGTTCCATTACAGAGAACTGGTACTGTATAATAATTTATTTACCATTGAACAATCAGGAGCTCCTGGAATAAGACTTATGAGAGCTATATAAGCATCTGAGTGAATTAACTTTTCTATGCATACTGGATATTTGTATTTATATAGATGCCACTCTGTTTCTTTTTACCAATGAGTGCGCCTGGGTACATTGTAATGTGCATTTATTAGCATTTTACAGTACAGTTAGAAAGTTTGAGGGCTATTGGGAGTTGTTTTGTGGGTGCGGGACCAGAAGATTTTTGTATACAGCATGAGCACTATCAAACTCTTGATTAAGGTTTGGCAAAATGTGAGGAGTGTATTCTGCACTCACACTGGCTCTTATATAAAGCTTTAGGCCTCATACACACGGGCGTATGCAAAAAAATAAGCAAAATGCCGGGCCCGACGTCAGGGTAAAATTGACATTTTTCTAGGCGTTTTGCATTGACGTCAATGCACGTTTTTCCGCGCTAGCTGTCAGATGCGTTTTTCTGCCTCTATTCAAAATCAATGGTTCCCTATGGGAGCCCATTGATTTGAATAAAAGTCACACCAGAAGTCAGATCATGATGATCCGACTTGTGGCGCGACTTGTGTGCTAGGGTTCTTGAAGGGGAACCCCGCAAAAAAATTGCGTAGGGTTCCCCCCCCAAGGGCATACCAGGCTCTACGATCTGGCATGGATTTTAAGAGGAAGCCCCACGCCGAAAAAACGGCGTAGGGACCCCCCAAAATCCATACAAGACCCTTATCCGAGCACGCAGCAGGAAAGGGGGTGGGAATGAACGAGCAAGCGCCCCTCCCCCTCCTGGACCGTACTAGGCTGCATGCCCTCAACATGGGGAGTATGGGTGCTTTGGGGCAGGGGGGGCTCTGCGCCCCCCACCCCAAAGCACCTTGTCCCCATGTTGATGGGCACAAGAGCCTCTTCCCGACAACCCTGGCCGTTGGTTGTCAGGGTCTGCGGGCGGAGGCTTATCAGAATCTGGAAGCCCCCTTTAATAAGGGGGCCCCCAGATGCCTGCCCCCCACCCTATGTAAATGAGTATGGGGTACATTGTACCCCTACCCATTTACCTGCAAAAAAAGTGTACAAAAAAACACACCACACAGCTTTTTAAAATCGGCATTCTAGTGGAAGAGAGCGACGAGTCAACATCTCCAGAAGAAGGAGAAGCGGGAGAAGCTAGCCGAGGAGACAGCGGCAAAAGAGCAGAAGACAGAAGATGCCTCAGAAGACGCCGTAGCTGATTTAATAAAATATTTCAAAAAGCTGTGTAGTGTGGTTTTTTGTACACTTTTTTTGCAGGTAAGCCAACATCTCCAGGAGAAGGAGAAGGCGAAGAAGGAGAAGGAGATGAAGGAGAAGCAGGAGAAGCTAGCCGAGGAGACAGCAACAAAAGAGCAGAAGACAGAAGATGCCTCAGAAGACCCCGCAAAAGAGCCGAAGAAGGGAGAAGAGAGGGGAGAAGACGCCAGAGCTGATTTCATAAAATATACTCCCCATGTTGAGGGCATGCAGCCTGCTACGGTCTGGGGGGGGGGGCGCTCGCTTGTCCCCACCCCCTTTCCTGGTCTGCCAGGCTGCGTGCTCGGATAAGGGTCTGGTATGGATTTTGGGGGGACCCTACGTCCTTTTTCCGGCGTGGGGGTTCCTCTTAAAATCCATGCCAGATCATAGAGCCTGGTATGCTCTTGGGGGGGAACCCTACGCATTTTTTTTGTGGGGGTTCCCCTTCAAGATCCCTAGCACACAAGTCGCGCGGCAAGTCGGATCATCATGATCAGACTTCTGGTTGCAACTTCTATTCAAATCAATGGGCTCCCATAGGGAACCATTGATTTTGAATAGAACGCCTGACGAGGCTTAAAGCTGTGTATACAACGTTAAACCACGTTATTGAGCGTTTTGCCAGCTCGGCGTCAAAAACGCCATGACGCTGCAGCTTCAGAACGCACTGGTCCCGCGTTCTAGTTACAGCTCACTAACGCCGACGCCCTCTACTGCTCAAAAACGTCGGCGTTTCTAGAGGGCCATTGAATAACATGGAGAGCTGTAAAAAACGCCCAAAAATGTGGCGTTAAAAAAACGCCTGTGTGTATGAGGGCTAAGTTTTCAAAATGCTTTACCAACTATGAATGTAAAACCTGTCTGGCAAAGAACACAAGAAAAAAAAAAAACGAACATGACAACTTAAAATGACAGTAAAAGCTATAATACTTCTTCGATCACAAGTGATCTGCCTATTACTATATAGAGGGGGGATTTACTAAAACTGGTGCACACAGAATCTGATGCAGCTGTGCATAATTACCAATCAGCTTCTTCAATTAAAGTGACACTAGGCTTTGTTTCCTCTAGTGCAACTTGCCATGTGACTTTGGACACATAGGGGTTGATTTACTAAACCTGGAGAGTTCAAAATCTTCAAAATCTGCTGTAGCTGTGCATGGTAGCCAATCAGCTTTTAACTTCAGCTTGTTCAATTAAGCTTTGACAATAAAACCTGAAAGCTGATTGGTTTCTTTGCAAAGCTGCACCAGATTTTGCACTCTCCTGCTTCAGTAAATCAACCCCATAAAGTGGCATGACAAGTCGTAGTACATGGATTTTGATTAAATCCATTCCAATCTATGCAACTTAAAGCTGCAGCGACTTGCAAAAGTTTCCTGAAATAGTTTGATGTGACTTTCTTGCGACTTGACTGCCAGAGTCACATGAAAGTAATGGCTCGTACACACGGGACGACGATCGCGCGTACGACCGTGTTGAATCGTACGTTGACGGTCGTATGTAGCCTACTGACATGCACACGACGGTCGTACATACAACTTGCGGCCGGCCGAACGTGATGACGCGAACGAGCGTATAATGAGGAAGTAGCGTCACCTTTTGGGCTCCTTCATCTAATTTCATGTTAGTTGAAGTGGACATGCGTGTTTAGTACAATACAACTTTGTTGAACACAGCTGCTCTACACACGATACAACGGTCGTATGCGAGCTTGTTGACACGACCAAGTTTTCTAGTCTGCACATACAACTCCCACGAACGACCGTCGTATGTTCAACTGTTGAAAGCGCCGCCACAGACGATCGATTCTGCATGCAACGGTCGTGAGTACGACGTGTTGAACACGGTCGTCGTCCCGTGTGTACGAGGCTTAACACTCAAAATCGTGCAACTTTCTCTAGTGGGAAAGCAGCCTTAACAGAGAAGAGTTAATTTTTTTTTTGTTTAAATACTCCAAGTCCAGAAGGGCAGCCATAACCGGAGCGATCTTCTTTCCTGCAACCACAGGTTGCAGGAAAGAAATGTGCTTGGTTCCCCCATCGACACAGACAATGTTGATGCGGGAATTCCTCCTGCCAGGCCATTGTCTTCTCCAGGAGGGGCAGGGCAGGAGAAGCCGTCCCCGCGGGAGAAGACAGTGATTATCGCTAGCGGCTATAGCAGCCACTAGTGATAATCGCAAGAGAATCCGGCAGGCTGGTTGTACCCAAGTTGATCAATCGATCAACTCGGTACATTCAGCCTGCCCATTAATGGTTCCTGCTAAACTGGCTGAGATTCAAACTGTGTATGGCCGGCCTTATTCCTGCAGCACTGTTGTGCAGTCACAGGGTCATTCCCTGTTCTTTGGAATCTGTAGAGAAAGATATTTGGGAGGAGCTTCTATTACTCTGCTGATGTATGCTCTCTACAGTGTGAGTCTGTGTCTGGCCAGCCCTGATTGGTGCTTTGCCAGTCACATGACTAAAAAAACTGTTTCAGAAGAGCAATTCAAATTAGGTTATAAATATCAAATAACTGTTTTACAACTCCCTGTACATCTTCATTGAACATCAAATGTGTATTTTTTGTCAGAGATGACTGACACTAACTTTCATTTTATTCAGAAGGTATCTGTATCCAAAGCTCTATAAAAGTAATATACATTATATCAGGGCTTGACAAATTTGCCTTGAATCTAGGAGCCGGCTAAAAAAGTTAGGAGACAGTTTTTTATAGCGTAATGTGGGGTTGTCAGCGCCAGGGGTAAGACAAGTAATTTGCACCCCTAACCCTAACTTACTCACAGCAGAGCAGTCAGTCAATAACTCCACCATTACATCAGGGTTATAGGCTGGCCAGAAAGAGTGACACTAAAAAATCTGTTATGGGGGAAACTCCTTATTATGCCGAATGCATCGTGACTGCGGCATGTAAAACGCCCTCATCTCCTGCCTAATGGAGCTTAAGGGTGGAAAAAACATGTCTCTACTGCACATTATTACCACCCAACTTGCACATATAAACAAAGCCTTAGTGACATTGTAAATAAAATACAAAAAAAAAGGTGAAAAGTATTCCAGCACTGCTGATCTTCTGCTGCCTCTTTGCAGCCACTTCCTGCCTACATGTGTGTCCCCCACAGTGACTTTTCATTGGTCTGGTGGGTTTCCGGTCACCATGAAATACTGGAGCCCAGCTGCACATAAAGAGTGGTAATTGTTGATGGTAC
>BLSH010487403.1:352634-364466 GCA_018402905.1 Glandirana rugosa | reverse complement strand
TTGATCGCTGCGGAAGTGGCAATTTGGGACTACCGTACCTCCGACAAAGAAGTGACGCGTACACGGCTTTACCGCAACCGTGTAGATCTTGTGACACATAGAGGATTTGGCATGTCCAAATATTGGCTGCATGTGTCTGATGGGTGAGGAGGGTTCCCTGGAAGTGGTGCTGATGAACTGTGTGCTATATCCGTGCATTTTTCTGCAGCCATTTTTATTGCTTGAATTTTTTCCCCATTATGGTCATGAGTGGGGCCTCATGTCTAAGTTTTGCCTAAGGCCTCACAAAGTCTAGGGCCGCCTCTGCCTACAGGTAAGCCTATAATAAGGCTTACCTGTAGGTGCCCTGCATATCTCCTAAACCTGTACGGTTTAGGAGATACACAGTGTTCTAGATGTGCCAACGCCATTTCGGCACATGCGCAGTGAAGAAACAGCCTCCATGCCATCAGGGTTTAACGGTGAAGGCGTCGCTAGTTGCACTCTTTTCACCTGCGATACCAAGAGTTGCATAACACTATGTGTTGTGCACTTTCAGAGACTGACATCTATCATTTTTCTTTTTTCAAAGTTGATTTTATTAGTTTTAGAAAAATACTCTACAAAACAGAGCCTTTGGGCATTCCCTGACTCAAGCAAATACACAGCATAAAAAAATAAAACACGACAATCCCTACTGAAGTCGCAACTCCTATACCCCTCAATCAACAAGGGTAGCAGCATTCACATGACCAGACAACTAATCAGGAGGTGCGAGTTAGGCACTATCATTAGGCACATATCAAATTTCAAAATAGAAGCAAGAAAATTAAGAGTGTAACACAGTAAATAATGAAGTACAGTATGAGCAATAAATAGTATATTCCCAGGGAGATACTAAAAGGTAAAGAGGGGGTACACGGGGGGGACCATGTCAGGTCAACCCCTGCATATCCCCTCCCTTTCATAGGAATATAATTCCTACCAGTATCCACTTTAGTCAAGCATTAGTAATAGAGTTAGTAGACGGAGTTTCAACCCAAATGTCTCAGCAATTTATGGGGGTAACCTCGGGAAAGATATGTAATTTTATACAATGGGACCACTAAATTAACCAGCTCTCCATACTAGGGGGTCTATCCATTTTCCACACCAAAACAATAGCTTTTCTAGCATAGAACAGAAGAAGACCCAAAAGTATTCTGGAAGTCTTGGAAAAAGCTAGATGGTTAACCAAACCCAACAAACAGCCACCGTTTGAGGAACGGAAACTGTGGTTACTGAGCAAATAATCTGTAAGACATCGGCCCAAAATGTTTGTACACAGGAACAGGGACAAAAAACATGAAAAAAATACACAGGCGTGTCTCCGCACCTGATGATACCTTGGAAATTCACAGTGATACACTAACACAAGGTGCACAGTCTGTTAAAGATTGGACTTTTTATTGTATTATTTTTTGGATTTTTATTAACAATATTGGATTAGGATGTTTGCACGTTAATCACACGTCACACAAGGGGAGGATCATTGTATACATATTTATTTATTCTAATTTGTGTTAATGTTTTATCATTTCATTAGCGCAGCAATAATTTACACATTATTATGAATATTGAATAACTTACTAGCGGGTCACTAGTCCAGCCAACAGTTTGCTTTAGACACCAAAATACAAGGCTGGCTGGCTGGCTGGAATTTTTATTTTTTATAACTTCATTAGCGCAGCAATTATTTACAAGGCTCATGCATACAGGACATAAAAAAAAACATTCTAAAAACATCAGTAGCTTTGTAATGAGTTTTTCAGCGTTATTTCACTAGCGTTTTTGAGCATTTTTTACAGCGGAAAAACGTCTCTCAGAACCCACTGGTCTTGGGTTTTTTTTACAGCTCAAAAACGTCCCAGCCAAAAACAGCTGATAACAGCCTATGTGTGTATGAACACATAGGATAACATGATGGGGGGTTTATTGACTGTAGGAAAAAAACATCTGCAGCTAAATACAGCTGCTGTAAAAACATCCAAAAACGTCTTGTGTGCATGAGGCCTTATGTGCAAATCAATATACCATTAAATGAATTGTTTGTTTAATTGAACAATACAAAATATTTTAAAAACTGTACATTTTAAGAAGGAAATTAGCTACGTTATATTACAGGCTTGACAAATAATCAAAATATTTAACCCAGAGTTTTGACATTTTTTACTTTATTGTAGAGTTTTTAGGTCTGTCTTTTAACAGTATAATTTTTCTTATAGCCACCGGAATAGTGAAACAGGAGAATGAAATATTGTCAGGCTAGAATTCTGGTGTAATCTCTTCCTTAATCTACCTTCAATTCACAAGCAAAACAAACTACAGAGAACTCCCTGATTAATAAAGTGGGAAACAAAAAACTTCAGCACAATCTCCGGCCTGACCTTAACTTCCCCCCTCCCCCTTTAGTTTCTCTGGGGGATGGAAAGCTCAGCAAAGAAAACGGCAGTGGCGTGCTAAGGGAGCTGCAGGCCCTGGCAGTACCTAATATTCAGCTCCATTAATCCCTTCTCTTTGTGGAGCAATTTACAGAGCACAGCCATAGATTGTGGTCAGGGATTGTGTATAGAAGTATTAGTATCTCCAGGAAGCACAGCTCCCTGCATTCCTCTCTGGCTCCAGCTTTAAAGAGCACTACACAACAGGTGGTACCCTTCTTACAGCCTGGCAGCGCACACACACCCAGGCAGCACAAATAGACTTCATCTTAAATTTATCCTTCTCAGCAGCTGTCAATATAGAAAGCACAGAACTTCTAGTAACAGAACTACATCTGATGAAAACACATTATTATTTAAAATTTGAACTGCATTCAATGCATATTAAACATTATTGCACTGAGACCATAAATTCCAATGTAAACCCTGTCAACCGCAACAGGGTGCCTGCTCCTTGGTAACATCCCATGATTCTTCTTCATTGAAAATAGTAGGCAAGGCAGCAACTTTAAAGTGATTGTAAAGGTTCATCTTTTTTATTTTTTTAAATAACAAACATGTCATACTTACCTCCTCTGTGCAAGGGTTTTGCACAGAGTGGCCCCAATGCTCCTCTTCTGGTGTCCCCCAGCAGCGCTCCTGGCTCCTCCCCACATCGAGTGACCCATCAGGGAAGCGCTTTCCCTGGGGTCACCCATGCGTCCAGTGACACAGACAGCAGGACTCGGCCCGCCCCCGCGTCATTGGATTTGATTGACAGCAGCGGGAGTGAATGGCTGCGCTGCTATCAATCAACCAATCAGGACCCGAGACACCAGTTGGAGTGGGTGTGCTCGTCCCCGGCGTGAGAACGATCAATCTCAGGTAAGTAAATGGGGGGGGGGGGGGGGTCACTGGGAGCAGCTGCAACAGAAAAGGTTTTTCACATTAACGCATTAATGTGAAAAACTGTGAGGGTTTATAACCCCTTTTAATCAATCAGGGGACAGTGATAAAGTCAGGAGTCAGGCAGTTCATCAATTGCATGCTTTAGATCACAGGGTCAGGCACCAGTATGCTGCAATCTACCAGTAGATCGCGGCCAGGTGACTGGTAGATCGCAGTCTGGACTTGCTGACTCCCCATGCCAGAGCATCAGAGTGCAATGCAGAGAGACTACTTGTAAAGTTGGAGCTGTAGTAGGGAGCAAGAGTCACATATGCTGTTGCCTCCTCTGTAGTGCTGGCTCCTATCCCATGCAGATAACAACTGCACTCCTCCTCTTATTCCGGTTAGCGGTCTCCAGAGTGGTGCCAGCAGCAGCAAAGAAAAGAGCTTCAGGTCAGTGTGAAGCAATACACTGGGCATAATAGTATAAGGCTGTTTTCACACTGATGCGCTGCGGTTTACCCACACAGTGGGTGCAGTGCCGTGTACCTGGAGCTTTCCTGTGGGTTTGCTGTGCTTAGCCATAGACTTCTATTATATCCTGCGGGTTTGGTGCACTTTCTGAATACAGGAGTTTTGGTGTGCATTCAGAAAGTGCAAAACACCTGCAGGATATAATAGAAGTCTATGGCAAAGCTCAGCTAACCCAGGAAAATGGCAGATGCACTGTGCTGCACCCACAGTGCAGGTAAACCGCAGCACATTGTGTGAAAGCAGCCTTATAGCAGGCTCAGAACAGTAAGGGTTCATTTACATTTGTAGTTTGGAGGTTAGTAAAACCCCATAGTTAAGACATGTTTTTACCACCCCTGCCTTAACCGTACCCCTTTTAGCTGCAGTGGCCAGGGATGTACACATGTCATAGTCGCAGCAGGAGTTATACGCCATGTCATGGTTGGTGGGTGCAGCACCTGCCAAGCATGACCCATTCAAGTGAAGGAGGCTGTTCTGCAAGTGCCCTGCAACATTGTGCATAACAACAAACCAGGGGTTAAAGAAGACAGTGTTTTGTTGCTTTCTCACCACCTGCTTTAACCCCTTGGACCCCACAGAAGCATGCAGTTGTAGGGCACTTGCAGAGTGGCTGCATTTACTTGAATGGGTCACGATTGGCAGGCAGTAGCACCCACCAAAAGCAACAGGGGGCTTAATTCCTGCTGCGACATGTGTACACCTTTGGCAGCTGCCTCAGCAGCTAAAGGGGGTACAGATTGGGAGTGGTAAATCAATGAATCAACTGCAGGGTTTTACCACCCCACAACTTGATGTGTGAACAAGCCCTAAGGGTGCCGCTGCCAAATGCAACTAAGGGCACTGCTGCTCCTCTGAAAAACGATTCAAGTGTGTTTGACAGGTAGTGAGGAGGTGATAAGTTGCCTCCTCACCACCTGACTTAAACGCGATTGCCGTGCAATCCACAAGATTGCGGCACAGTAGCACAGCAATTAGAGATTTAAATCAGGTGTGAGGGGGATGACACTGTGCCCGGTGATCTTTGAATTCTCCCATGTTGTTCAGGTAGATCTCCACCTAGTTAAGGTTGCCTACCCCTGCTGTAGATCAGGGTTTCTCAACCTGTGGTACGCGTACCCCTGGGGGTACGTGCACCAAGGGCAGGGGGTACGCCCAGTGCTGTCTCCCGAGTCCTGCCCCCCACACATACAGTCCCTGGCGGCTTGCTGTATTTCAGCTGACTGATCAGGGTCAGTAGGCGGCACCATGTCCTACCATCTCCCGGCTCCTCGGATCTCCTGCCATGTGTGAGGAACCCATCCGGATGATGCCTGATCTCCTCTCAACTCTGCAGTCCTGCCTGTCAGTGTCCTATCTCCCTGTGCCTGCTCAGGAAGCACACATCCCAGCATGCCCAGCTATCAGTGCCCCGTATCAGTGCAGCCTCATCAGTGCCCCGTATCAGTGCAGCCTCATCAGTGCCCCGTATCAGTGCAGCCTCATCAGTGCCTTCCTCAAAACAATTAGGTACTTAGGAATTTTTTTTAGACCTGCAGGGGTACTTCACCGTAAAAGGTTGAGAAACACTGTTCTAGATAATGCCAACGTTCAGTCACATTAATCAGGCTTTTCACAGGGCTCTTGAGCTGTGCAAAGTTACCATCGTGCGTTAAGGTTTACAGAGCTGTAGCTGGCAGGACAAAAACTAGGGATGACTTTGCCTGCATTGCAGGTTCACATTTAGGGCTGGTTCACGGCATAGAAATGCAGTCTAGATGCATTCCTGCATGCAAGTTTGTAATGCAGTTTGATGTCTTCCTATGAATTTTTTCCCCTCTTCTTTTTTCTTCACCTTAACCCCTTCAGATCGAAGTACGGCTCCAACGCGGATCTGAATCTCCAGGTGGACGTCCATGGACGTCCAGCCCTTGTGCGTGCTCCTGGTGGGCGGACTCGATGCCCAGCCGAGACCCGCGATCCCGTCAGAGCTGCAGAACGGGGAACTGCCGATGTAAACACGGCGGTTCTCCGTTCTGTGACAGGGGACATACCAGATCTACTGATCCCTGTCACTGGGATCAGTTAGATCTGTTATGTCCCAGCCAGCCCCGCCCCCACACAGTTAGAACATGCCCAGTAAACACAGTTAACCCCTTCACTGCCCCCTGCAGGTTAACCCCTTCACTGCCAATGACATTTATACAGTAATCAGTGGACATTTAAAAATTTCTGATCGCTGTATAAATGTCATTGGTCCCAAAAAAGTGTCAAAAATGTCCGCCCCAATATCACAGTCCCGATAAAAATTGCAGATCGCCGCCATTACTACTAAAAAAATAAATAAATAATAAAAACGCCATAAATCAATTCCCATAGTTTGTAGACGCGATAACTTTTGCGCAAACCAATCAATATAGGCCAACTGCGATTTTTTTTTTTTACCAAAAATATGTATAAGAATATATATCGGCCAAAACTGATGAATAATTTTTTTTTTATTATTACTTTTTTTTGGATTTGTATTATATAAAAAAGTAAAAAATATTGTTCTTTTTTTAAAATCGTCGCTCGTTGTTTGTTTATAACGGCGATCAGAAAATGATGCAGAGGTGGTCAAATACCACCAAAAGAAAGCTCTATTTGTGGGAAAAAATTCTATAAATTTTGTTTGGGTACAACGTCGCACGACCGCGCAATTGTCATTCAAAATCCGACAGCGCTGAAAGCCAAAAATTGGTCTGGGCAGGAGGGGGGTTTAAGTGCCCAGTAAGCAAGAGGTTATATAAGGACATGTGCATTCTGTGTTTTTGGTGCATTTAGCTGCGTTCTGGTGAATTCTCAATGCATTTTACTGCATTCCAGTACAGTTCAGTGCAGAAAGAATGAAGCATGTTCTACTTTATTTTCTGGAACTGACCGCACTGCTGTGAACTATGCCATTGGATACCATATAACCTGCCATATGTTTTGATGCAGAAAAAAGTGTGGCATGAAGCAGCCTTAAGCCCTGGTTCACACTGAGCGCAGAAATAAAATGAATTAATTCCCGCATGTCAGTCCCAATTTCAGCGGCGATTTCACAAGCATCTGTGCGGGTTTCTGCTTAGATGCCTATGGAAATCGCATCTGACAATCGCAAAAAGTAGTACAAGAACTACTTTTTTAAATCGGCGCGGCACCACAAGGGCGGCGTTGTACCGATTAGGTAGGTGCCATTGCCGCCGATTTGGCATGCGATTTGACATGTCAAATCGCATGCCAAATCGCTGCAATGTGAACGAGGGCTAAGACAGAGGAGAAGTTTAGACTTACTGAAGAATATTTATTTCCAGTAGTCACCCAGCACTGACATACACAGTACATAGATCTGTTACACAAGACTCCTGAATTTGTGTACATCCTATAATCCCTACCACACTTATATAATACACACTAAATATAATATGGAAGTAAACCAATTAACGTGCCAGTTATTTTGCAAAGAAACAAGAGAAGACCCAAACAGACACAGGGAGAATGACAAGCTTCATACAAATAGTAGTGCATCCACAGAATATAAATCCAGGACTAAATGCAAGGGTGCTAACCACATAGGTAGGCACCATGCAGTAGTCCAGCATGTACTTTAGGAACCACAGTATGTTTCCCAAATCTAGTTTATTTGTTTAAATGCAACACTCTGTTTTGACTGAAATATACTTTTACAGTAAGGGGCCTCACTCTATGGAAAAGTTGATCAGCAGAACATTTAGGACTGCTGCCACATTGGATGAGATACATTTATCAAGTTGCAATAGATCAATAAGAGAAGGTGCTCCTAATTAGTTATTCTAACAAATGTGCAAGCAACAGTAAAATTCCGCTATACTTCATTTATTATATCAGCCAAATATAGAAAACCAATCACGAAAGAAAAAGTAACCTAGAAAAGCAGCAATGCAAATCATGAAGCAATGTGCTCTTATCTTTCAGGGCTAATTCACACTAGGAATTGCACAGGAAAAAGCTCCCTATGTAATGAACCTGTGGTTCAGGGAGGTGTGATTTTGGCAGATGGTACTACCACTGAATGCAACCCATTTAAGTGGAAGGGGCTGCGCTGCAACTGCCTAGCAACCACATACAATTCACGCAGTTGTGGTGTCATGAGTCAACATTTTGAGTGTAAGGCTCGATTCACATCAATGCATTTTGCTTTTCAGCATTTTTTCAATGCTTTTTGCGGTGCTTTCTGCGTTTTACAGCGTTTTTTATTTGTTTGTACTGCGATTTTGCAGCGATTTGCTTTTTTTATTCTTTTTTTTTTTTGGGAGGGGGGATTTGATTGCTAGGCAGATTTAAAAACACAAAATGCAAATCATGGCAAAATCGTGGTAAATACGCATCAAAAATGCAGCACTTGCCTTTTTCTTGCATGCCTATTGAAGCCTATTACATGCAAACTGCTGCATTTTGCGGGAAAAAAAGTCCCCGGCCCTTTCCAAAAATGCAGATGCACAAAAATGCATTGATGTGAACGTGTTCCATAGGAACCCAATACAATTCATTGCATTTCTGCAAAATGCATCAAAAAATTAATTATTGTGAATGAAGCCTTAAAGCAGATGGTAGAGGCAACATATCACCTCCTCATCGCCTGTCAAACAACCTCTAAAAAGCAGTCGAACACAGCTGTACCTGTGAACAAGCCCTTACACCTGGAAATAATAGGTATTTTATGACATTTGGTGAATATGCTGGCACTGGACACAACTGGACTTTGATAACAACCTGTTGCTTTGCCCTGAGAATAGGCAAAACATGAATTTTGTACAATTTTAGTACCTTAATCACACTAATAATGTACACTTGTAGCATGGAGTGGGTTTTTGATAGGAAAATGCACAACCTGAAAAAAAAAAAGAAGACTTTAGCTGACTATGAATGGGTAAAGAGTGCAGGATACAAGTTCTTATTGCAGTTCTGTGTTATAATAAGTATCAGCGATTGACTGCTGCAGACTTGTGTTGCTAACAGTCTGGTGGGCTGAATTTTTTCATCTGATATTTTATTCCTCTCTGACGATACAACAGAAGTGAACAGACATAAGCTGGCACTCCTAATTAGTGGTACCTTCCAGTAAACTCGTGTTTACGCTTGCTACGTCACTGTGACATTAAATGAGTGCATTCCACACTGTACATTTCATTACTCTGCTCACTGAGTAGGCACAGGGTCATAGATGATGAAAATAGGAAAATGTACTCCATAAGGCAGAAAACCATAGCAACCAGATTTTATACTAAACAGATTGCAGTAACTGTATATTCATATTTATACTATCTGTATATTTGTTATGATGGCGTACAATAGAGTTCTACATTTCCCAGTCCAATTTTTTTTTCTTTGGAAATGCTGGGAAGGGTTAGAAACTCTGTGAGGTTTTTGTAGCTGTCTGTGTCAGAGGGATGGGGGGTGATGAGAAATCAATTTGTGCATGGCGGAATTTTGGAAAAGGGTCCTGTGCTACCTAGATTGTAAGCTCTAACGAGCAGGGTCCTCTGATTCCTCCTGTATTGAATTGTATTGTAATTTGTACTGTCTGCCCTAATATTGTAAAGCGCTGCGCAAACTGTCGGCGCTATATAAATCCTGTATAATAATAATAATAATAATACTCTGGTGTGGTTCCAGCCCCATAGAATATGCAAACCACATCCAAGTTGCAATATATAATCGCACTGAAAATCAGATTGCAGCAATGTAAACTTAGTCTTAATCAGCTGCTTAAAGTGTTACTAAACCCACAACAGTAAAATCAGTATGTATATGCAGCATAGCCTGCTTGTTATACTCACTGTGGAACTTAAGGGATTAATCCTCAGCATTGTTTATAAAAGGCTGTTTTATCTTGTATGCATAGATTCTTCCCTCCTGCACTGTCAATCTGAGCAAGTTCATATAATACACAGCAGGGTGGTAAAGCTGCACATGCTCAGTTTGGTCTCTTATGCTGGAGAGCACATTTCCTGTTTCAGTTGAACTGTTCGGGTCACATGATATTGACCTCACACATGTGGGCGTGTATACAGGCTGTAGTGGAAATCTCATCCTATTTGAACACACAGCTATGAACAAACTGTGCAGGTTATCATGACATCATATCAGGACTGATCTGAATGTACAATATATATGTAAAGTGCTGCGTAAATTGACAGCGCTATATAAGTACCTGAAATAAATAAAATAAATAAATCGGGAAACCGTGGTATACAGATCATCCAAAAAGGTATATAGTGGCAGTATTTTAATGTAAAAAGAAGATTTATAAGCTGTGGGCACTGTGGGGGGCAGATTAACTATTTTCATATTAATTGGTTTGGTAACACTTTAAAGTGGACCCCTCTTCCCCATCTAGGGAAAAGTAACAAGTTCACTACAAACATCCCCTTAGGATGCTGGTGCTTACCTTCCAAGCGCAGAGCTCTATATAGTGGAAGGATTGAGAAATAATCACATGTCCCCCCTACCTGAAAGTACCAGGTTTTTCTTGGGGCTCTGGTAGGGAACTGGGGCTGCAATGGCAGTGACGGGGCTGGCTAACCTGTTACTTTGCCTTGAATGATCCAATTAGAGTTTCACTTTAAGTGCAATTAGCCTTTTCTCTTTTGTGCATACAATAAATATTTTTAAAGGTCAAATACAAAGATTTCATAAACCTGTATACATTAGACAAGTGCATTATATTATTCCTTCCTCTCTCATCCGCACTTTCTTTAAAGCTGCTGTGGACAATGGCGAGGGAGGTACGGCTGTACTACTGATGAGCACAATGCCACACCACTTCTCCTTAAGATAAGTATTAGACCAACAGAATTACTTATTTTACACTGTGACACACAAAAAGAAAAAGACAAGTCATTTTTTTATTATCCTGAAATCTGCACTGTAGGATTATGTATGAAAAGGTCCACCCACATTCTCCACAGTCTGACAATTCAGCCTCCGCATCATGTATAAACATAGAATTCCACAAGGCAAACCATGGGAATAAATTGCTTCAGGTGCACGGGCTTATTAATTCAATACATTTTATTTTACAGACCTAGAGTGCCTAGCAAATTCATGCAGCCATATCATTTGTGCAGTGGTCATAAGGACCAACCATATATACCCGTATCTAGCACTACCCTGGTTATACTCTACCCAATACAGACACTAGTTTTCAAAACAACTACAATTAATTTGTTAAAATAGTATTGATTCTCCTTTCCCACCCATTTCTCCACTTAAACTTTGTAATTATGTAAATGAGAATCCGAATCAGTATGACTTCTAGGTGTGATAGGAGTATCTCTTGCTTATATACACTACAGGGTGGGCCATTTATATGGATACACCTTAGTAAAATGGGAATGGTTGGTGATATTAACTTCCTGTTTGTGGCACATTAGTATATGTGAGGGGGGAAACTTTTCAAGATGGGTGGTGACCATGGCGGCCATTTTGAAGTCTGCCATTTTGAATCCAACTTTAGTTTTTTCAATAGAAAGAGGGTCATGTGGCACATCAAACTTATTGGGAATTTCACAAGAAAAACAATGGTGTGCTTGGTTTTAACGTAACTTTATTGTTTCATGAGTTATTTACAAGTTTCTGACCACTTATAAAATGTGTTCAATGTGCTGCCCATTGTGTTGGATTGTCAATGCAACCCTCTTCTCCCACTCTTCACACACTGATAGCAACACCGCAGGAGAAATGCTAGCACAGGCTTCCAGTATCCGTAGTTTCAGGTGCTGCACATCTCGTATCTTCACAGCATAGACAATTGCCTTCAGATGACCCCAAAGATAAAAGTCTAAGGGGGTCAGATCGGGAGACCTTGGGGGTCATTCAACTGGCCCACGATGACCAATCCACTTTCCAGGAAACTGTTCATCTAGGAATGCTCGGACCTGACACCCATAATGTGATGGTGCACCATCTTGCTGGAACTATGATGTCGGTGATA
>BLSH010487403.1:330005-352624 GCA_018402905.1 Glandirana rugosa | reverse complement strand
TGGGCACACCCGTATAAAATAGTACATAGTTATTTTACAAGAAAATATACTTGTAGACACAATTTTACATAAAGAGGTCTCAACCCAAAAAACTGGCTGTGGTAATTTCAGGGTAAAGAAAAAAACCCCCGGAAAAAATAGGGGGCAAAGAACAATATCAACGTTTCCCACCCGGTAGAGTTATAACTTGGGATACCTGATTCTGACCCTACGGTAATTACGAGTACACGCACATTTCCGTCGACGGTGTTATGAAAACCATTATATGTCCCCTCACATATACTAATGTGCCACAAACAGGAAGTTAATATCACCAACCATTCCCATTTTATTAAGGTGTATCCATATAAATGGCCCACCCTGTATATTACCAAAAGTATTGTGGCAGCTGCCTTTACACGCACATGAGCATTAATGGCATCCCAGTCTTAGTCCATAGGGTTCAATATTGAGATGGCCCACCCTTTGCAACTATAACAAGAAACGGGGGATAAAAAAGGCCCCCAAAAAAAGAAATGGGACTTTAATGGTGTCGGTCAAAAAACCCAACTCTGGAGAAATACATTTTAACACAGATGTTCATATAAAAGAACATTTTATTGATACATGATAAAATATGCCCACACGGGTAAATAATGACACATTGTAGTACAATCAGCACTTACAACCCCAAACAACCATACTGTATATACACCCAAACACAATGTCATATCTCTCCCCTCACAGAGAGAACTGGATAGCATATTTGCTACCCGAAGGATCGAAAATAGATTAAAAAAAAGGGGGTGGGAATACAGGGTGCAGCTGATATTAGGCCCATCCCAGCGCGTTTCACCTTGTGAGGCTTCTTCAGGGAAAATAGGAGTGAATTTTGGGGTAAGTAGTCCCTTTTTTGTGTTGAAATATCAGAGATAAATTTGTCCACACACAGGGGGAAAAGAGAGATGCTGAACTCTTTATAGTAGTTTTATGTTGCACCTGATTTAATTGAGCCTGCCAAAGACACGTGCCTTGGACCAAGGTAAGGAGTGTGTTCACACAGTGACCCCAGAGCCAGATCGGGGGAAAAAGGTGGTGTCATGAAATACGTGCCTTCTCAGTGAGATAGATGCTGTAATGTAGCGTCCCAAGAAACAAAAGATCAACAGCTCACAAAAAAAAAGGCAGCAGAAATCTCTTATGGTTCAATAGACATATGTTCCACGCTTGAGGGAGGGACGGTGGTCCAATCCCCTTGATGGAACTTTATTTGGTCAAACTTGTCACTCCCAAACACAGGAACCCAGAGTAGGCAAGTCTCTGCTCATTGAGCCAACTCAATATTAAACCCTACAGACTAAGACTGGGATGCCATTAAAGTTCATCGGCGTGTAAAGCCAGACGACCCAATACTGATAGTGTACCTTCCATGTCTGATGTCTACTCAGATGTTTCAGGTCTTTGCTCTGCATCGATTTCAGTTATCAAAATTGTTCTATTTCTGGCGATATTGGACATCTGTTAACGACGTCTCTACTTTGTAATCTACAATACATATTTTCAGTAAAATAATTAATAAGAAAAAAAAGAGTTGCCCCAAACAGCCTACAAGATTTAATCAGATGACATTTAAGGGGTCTATTTCTAGAAAAAATTGATGTATGAATGAGTCAGAATTGGCACAGTTGTTCTAAATAACCTCGGAGAAGTATGGCCTGAATTCCTTTGGCTGTACTTCTTCTATGGATCACAGGAGTGCAATTCGTTTGGAACTCCTGTGACCCGTTTTCAGCAGAGTGCAGACCAAAGTCCGCTCTCTGCTGACGTCACAGGAGTCGGGACAGGCACTGCGTCATCACGATTTCAAGAGTCAGGATTTGCCAGGTGCCTGGACTGACAGCCACCTCAGCCTCTCAGTGAGCCGCTGAGAGCCCGAGGCGGCCGATCCCCACCCCTCCACAGCTCAGCGCTCCAGTGAGCATGGAGGAGCAGAGAGGTGAGCTGCTGATTGATAGCCAGCAGCTCTTCGCTCAGGGATTTGTGAGAACAAAGCCATCGGCGGTGTTTGATGCCTGACACTGGGGGGCAGATGCAGTATCGGACTGATGCCTGCATCCACCTAGGCAAGTACAAATCTGAAAAAACAAACAAACATACTTTTCTTTTAATAAGTTAATTTCCTATTATCATTAATTACATACAATGGCCACAGCATCAGTTTACAGATTCAGGTATTTCAGGAAAATACTGCAATATGGCCACGAGATGGAGCTGACGATTATAGGAAATAAACATATTAGACATATTATGTGGATTATTTGAGACAGCTGTATGGTTGCTGATATATTCACACAGAGAAAGTTTTATTAAAAGGATTCCTAATATTTAATTCCCTAAATTTACAACTGGAGATTGGTTACTATGGAAAGCTATTCCATTTTCTCTCCTCCCTTAATATGACATAGTTGGTATATATGATAAACTATTCAGTAATGGCACGAACATTTAATACCAGATGACTTCTGGACAGCTGCACAACAATGAGACACTTCGGGATTAGGCATATAAACTGTGAAATGTAAAAGGTAAGGACGTTTCCTCAAAAAAAAAAAAAAAACTGGTTCACTGCAGTTGGTGCTAGCCAACTTGATCCAGTCAGTAACTGCTGTAATCAAAAGCTGGTTGAAATAGCTAGAATATCGCTGCCTTCATGTTTCAGTATACATGTGACATTAGTGTGGGTGCAGTGAACTGATGATACTGATACATGCAGAAAAGTTGCAGTGTAACAGCCACAATCCTAAATCTGACATATCAGCTTGAAAGAAATGTGCTGGTATATAGTGATAGTCGACAAGTCATTTTGAAATAACTTACTTGTATATAAAGGACACAACTTCCCCTGTCACTTCCACTTATAGCTGAACAGGTCTCACTAACTGAATTATATAGAATGTCTCCTGCAGATGGAATAGTAAGAAAGATGTCGGGGGGGACAGCTAACTGTAATTCATTTACAATCTGAGATGATCATCGCTACACTGACATGGCTACATCATGATAAGCCAGTCTTTCTGTGCCATGGTACTGTATTGCAATGAACATTAAAATCTACTGGGTTCTGGTAGCAATTTGTTAACTCCTTTCCAGCAGATCCGCAATACACTGCAAACAAAACAAAAAAGAAATAGAAAAGGTACTCTGAGTTATAATAAACTATTAAAGTGTATGTAAACCCCTATTTTTTAGCAAGTCTGACATTATGCCTTACTTTGAACAGTTTTCTTTAGGGCCCATTCAGAAGGACTGCAGCATTCCGAGTTGGCTAAATTCCATGTCTGGATTCAGCAGCACTCGGTCCTACAGTTGCATATAAAGTGGACAAAAAGCTGCATCCAGTTTATGTGTGGGCCAAACCACTGTCCCTGAATATGAACTGTCTGCCTCCAGGGCCAGTTGGAGTCCATAGTCACATGTAATCGCTTGGGAGAGGCGTTACTTGTGAACAGTAGTGGCCTGACCATTGATTTGTACAGTTTACATATCTGGCTGTGTCACTGCTGTTCTCACACCTGTGTGTCTCCGCCAGCTAGAATCATAGCATTTAATGTTTTTAATCTGATGATCCTGCCAATTCTTCTTGTGGCAGGCTGACAAGGCTTAGGCCCAATTCATACTTCGTGTAGTAGGAACATGCGTTACATTTTTTGCGTGTTTCCACACGACGCACATAGGGAAACTAATTCACTTGAATGGGCTGCCCTATGCACACCAAACTCATCAAAGAAGCTCATGTGCCAAATTTTGGCACCGACCTAGGCATGCTTGAAGACGTGGTTTGCCGTGATCGTCACAAGTTTTGTCATACGACAAGCGCAGTAAAATTGTCCCATGTTTGGGGTACCATTAGGAAATAATGGCACCAGAAGAGCATCTTGCCACGTTTCTAAAAACACAGGCAGAAATGTGCAATTCTACCTGCGTTTTCATTGCAGCACAGTGTGCTAGCGTAGTCAGCTTCCCATGTGCCCTCCATCAGTTGACTGCTCAGTTCCTTCACATAGGCAGCCTACTAAAGGAGCTCACATGGCAGGCCAACAAGGCTGATGCTAACTGCAAGGCAGTGGCCTAATGTTGTCTCCCTGCAACAGGAAGTGCTGTTAAAGAGGAACTGCAGTCTGCTCACATAATTTGTAATAAAAACATCTTTGCCATTCTGAAGCTTCCCTCCAACCACTTTACATATAATTTTATATATACTGTGATTCTGTACTTGCCAAATAGGCTGCAGAAATCTCCCTCCACTGAGTGTGGCTGCATCCATTTTAACTGTGAGCAGCTGAAGCTGCTGCCTGTTCACTTCCTGGATTTATACAGTCACACAGAGGCACACCTCGAGCTCTGCAGCTCTGGTTGGCCCTTCTATGACTCATCCCCTCCCTTCCTGGCAAAATCGCACGAGAGTGAGAGAGAGAGAGCTGTGCATGATGTCAAACGCCAAAGCATTTTTCCAGACAAGAAACAGGAAGTGGGCTATATAAGGTATTTACTGGCAGAAAAAATGTTTTACTATCCAAAGTTAAAACAACAAGGGCAGAGGATTTAATAGATGGAAAGATGAAAAAATGACTGAAGTTCCACTTTAATGATAGAATCTCCAGGAAAGAAACTCTCCAATAGATTCACATATAACTATTCTCTTAACCTCCCTGGCGGTGTTCCCGAGTGTGGCTCGGGGTGGATTTCCAGTACCAAGAAGGGTAACCCCGAGCCACACTCGGGATTGCATCGCTGGATCCAGGCAATGTTACTTACCTTGTCCCCTGGATCCAGCGATGTCCCCCGCAGTGTCTGAGGGCTGTGTCCGCCGCCAGATGACTCCTGTGTGCCGGGCTCCGTTCCCTGCAAGCGTCGCGTCGCACGGGGACGGAGACCGGAGGGAAATTCAAAAAGTAAAATACATACAGTACACTGTAATCTTATAGATTACATTACTGTATGAAATAATTTCACATCCCCTTTGTCCCTAGTGGTTTGCCCAGAGCCCTGCATGCACTTTTATATAATAAATGTCATTCTTTCTGCCTGGAAACTTGAGAATGTCCATAGCAACCAAAAAGTGTCCCTTTGCGTCAAAAGTGGTTTTTGATCCGCTAGAAAACACCGATAGTAAATAAGAATCATTTGCAGAATTGAGTGATACTGATTTTTGGGGAAATTTATCATCAGACACTGAAAGTGACGACAGCGACAATTCTGCAACTGAGCAAATTTCTGCGTTTTTGGTTTGATTATATTATTGAATACATTTTATTACTATTATATTATTATTTTTGATAATTATTTTTAGTTATTTATTATATTATAATTTACGATTTCATTTTTCAAACTTTTTTTCATACCCGGGATGTCTACTAGACTGTTGTTTGGACAGATTTAAGTGAGTTATTGCTAAGAATTGCAGGCCTACAATATAAAACGCCAAATTTTCATGCAAAATAATTGTACTGCTTTCAGCACCAAAAATCTGACATAATCATACCGCCAGGGAGGTTAAGAAAACTATGACAGTGAGGTATGAAGTCCGACAATATGAAAAAACAGACTTACAAGTCCATTCACACTAGTGGACGCATGTTACGCTCTGTATAATAAGTGCTTGCTGGTTTGCGTCGTGTAAGGGAAGTGTGATGCGATGTTCCACTATTAACATTTTTTAACTTCATTGAAATGTCTCAAAAAGCCATTTCATTTAACACTATGCACTCCAGCGTTTTGGATGCATTGTAGCGTGCCACAATGTTCTTCGTAATAATGCAACCTGCCCTACTTTTCTTTAGCAAACACCCAGCGTATTGGTGTGAACTGAAAGGACAAGAGATAAGGCAACTTCCTTGTCTATATGTTAGGAGTAGTATCGGGACAGGTTCGTCCAGTGCCCAGAGAAAGGTTTGAGAGCTGCGCCCCCTCTCCTGCTGCTAGTAAATGCCATAGAATGGGTGCACTGTCCTGCACCTATTTTCTGCCTGTTGCTCCAGCTGCCCATGGTTGGCATGGTGTGCGAATGTATGTAGTGAGGAGGGTGCCCCCACATTGCTGCAGCTGGGGCGACTGCCCTTCCTGCCCACCTCTTGTCTTGCCCACCCTGGTTGGGAGTGCACTGGGCAATGCTGACAAAGAGCTTAAACTAGGTTCACACTTGGGCTTCTTCAGATGTTTTTTGAGATTTTTAGTGCATGCTATTGTCTGGCATTTATAGGCGACTTCAGGTTTGAGAGTTTTCTTTTAGCCAATGGAATGCTAGTTACTAGGAAAAGGAGATGCAAAAAATCATCTGAAAAATTATGTATTACCAAGTGTTTTTGAGGCACTCCCATTGAAATCTACAAGGACCAAAAACACATGACTCTGTCCCAAAAATACTCAACTACTTTTTGTAACTTCAAGCGACGGGCACCATTGAATAAAATGGGAAGCCTGATGATGAGCACTGAGACGCTTTGGGAAATGTGCTTCTAATTGCTTGGATGTACTAGTTCACATACAAATCAATCCTTCTCATGTTCATGTGACTGGCCATGAGCACACTGCCTAACAGTAAGTAGTACACAGGAAGTGCACACCTGTTACCTAATACTTTGATTTTTTACCCAATCGATGTGTGCCTCATTCAAAACAATCAAATACCCATAACTTCAATTCTGTTCTATTTAGAATGGATTCAAGCAAACTGAGTTGATTGGCCAGGGAGGAAAATAGTCAATCATTTTGCACTGAGATGCTTGGGTCATTCATTCAATTGTTTTCCGATCGATCACACCATGAGTTTGAGTGTTGGAAACAAAGATGCAATCCATAACTCTTGTTATCGATAACAATTGTATCTTCCAACTATCACTCAAAATCTTTTTCTCCATGTGTGTCATATTGATCAATTGGGTTGCTGACTTCTAGATTGATTATTCCTATCAGGAGAGATTGAATGGAAAAGAAATTGATTGTTTATCAAAGCATATATGGCCAACATTAGGGCCATCATACACTTACAACCTGAGTGTAAAATCTTTGTAACAATCAACTTCAGATTTACCATAACTATGTAATAGTATTCATGCACATGGGCATATTTAAATACTCCTATCTACGCTGAATATTTCTCCCAGGAGATAGTTAATGCTTCGATGCCAGGAGCTGGCAGAAAACTCCAGCATTAAAAATGCTCATTTTTGGCACACAGATGCGCACATTTAGAGGTGTATGGCGTTTAGAAGCATATGTGAGTAAACTCATTGGGGTTGATTTACTAAAACTGGAGAGTGCAACACCTGGTGCAGCTGTGCATGGTAGTCAATCAACGTCTAACTTCAGCTTTTTCAGTGAAGCTTTGACCGAAAAAAACCTGGAAGCTGATTGGTTTCTATGCAGAGCTGCACCAGATTTTGCACTCTCCCACTTTAGTAAATCTCCCCCCTTTGTATTGGCTAGAATATTCTTTTATTCTAGCCGCTAGAAGGAATTTATGCACATACCCACCCGTTTACACACATTTATGAGCCTAATTTATGGCAGTAACCTACTCTCCTAATGCAGGAGTTTTTTTAAGCCCCTATTGAATGATGCTCTGAAATATGAATCTAAATACCACAGTGTGCAAGGACACTGAAAAAGAACTGAGATAAGAATTATACAGAACCATACACTTTACAATCTGATTGTACAATCTCTACCAACAATTATGTAGTGTAAGGAGCCGTCTGATTTCATACTAATTGAACAGACTGGTTATAAAGAGGAGCTCCAGTCTCCCCCAGAAAATTTAAATGTCAGCAGCTACAAATACTGTAGCTGCTAACTTTTAATATAAGGACACTTACCTGTCCAGGGTTCCAGCATTGTCCTCACCCGAGCCCATTCTTTAATGGGCTGTGGGCCCAGTTACCAGCATCTTAAGGGAAACCGGCAATGAAGCTTTGCACAGCCGCTTTCCTATTGCACACGCACAAGCTGCACTGCACTTTGTGAATGGTCCCGTAGTCTTCTGGGCCCTGTGATATGTCCCAGAAGGCTGTGAGGGGAACAGGGGGGGTCAACTTCAGTTCGATGCAGCGATTTGACCGGAAGTGAGAGTGGGTACCTGTCAAAATCAGATACCTGCTGCTCCCCCCCCCCCATCCCCCCAAAAAAATGCCAATAATTAAAAAGTAGGGGGGAAGATGCAAAGAAGTGGAACTTCTCATTTTAGGTGAAATTCCACTTTATGTCTGACCTCATATTACATAATGTTGTTAACTTTCAGGGATTGTTCACGCCAGATTTTTTCACGTGCATTTTTTAAACAGATTCTGAACACATACACAGTAAAATCTGTGTTTTCCAATCACACAAGTTCACACCACTGCGTTCAGTTCCAGTGCTTTGTAAAGAAACCAAGGAGTAATAGTGTGCATTTTGTGCACAGGAACATGTATAAACGCACATAAATGCAAGGGGTATTATTAGTGCTCTGATTCTGCAAGTGATAAAAAAGGAAAGGGCATGGGAACGCATCATGAATGGATTACGGGCTGGTGTGCAGATGGATGACAGCAGTGCGAAGCATCGCACTGTTTACCTTTTTTTCGTAAACTTTATTGAGATGTCACACAGTAAGACATTTCATTAGGGCTGATTCACAGCAGAAATGCGTACGGAATGTGGGTACCCCGCACCGCGTTCTGGTGTGAACCAGCCCTAATGAAAGGTCACTGTGGGGGGATTTACTAAAACTGGGGAGTGCCAAATCTGGTGTAGCTCTGCATAATAACCAATCAGCTTCTAGTTTTTTGTCAAAGCTTAACTGAACAAGCTGAAGATAGAAGTTAAAGGCTACCATGCACACCTGCACCAGAATCTGAGTGCTCCAGTTTTAGTGAATCACACTACTGGGAGCGCAATCTGCGGCGGGTGTCAATGTATTCCAAACTTCCAATGCACATGTTCCTGTAGAAATGGCTGTGTAAATACGTGGGTGCTGAAGCAACCACCGGCTGGAACCGTGTCAAGCCGGGGTGATCCGTGCATTGTGGGCGCACAGGCACCGTACCCCCTATCCCTGCCGCCGCCGCCCCTATCCAGGCACCTGGCCTTCCTTCAGGACGCTGGGCGCATGAATTACAATTGCGGGGATAGGCGGGGGGGGTGTCTTTTGAAGCACCTGATTACAGCCAGAGGGTCTAATAGGCTTCAAAATAGGGTGGGCTTGGGGTGCAGAGCATTGGGTCCGGAGCCCACCCAGGTGTGTTGCAACAGCGAATGAATATTCACTGTTGCAACACTGATCCTCCTCCCGGCCAATCGGGAAGCGGGTCTGATACCCGTCACCCGATGCCTAGGAGGAGGAGGGGGGAGCTGGAAGCTGCCATGGAGAGGACCCGGAGCTGCTGCCTGCTGCTTAGCTGCCATGGAGTGGACTCGGAGCTGCTGCACCATGCTGCCTGCTGCCCGGCCGCCATGGAGAGGACTCAGAGCCGCTGCACCATGCTAACTGCTGCCATGGAGAGGTCTCTGAGCCACTGCACCACACTGCTTGCTGCCCGGCCACCATGGAGAGGAGGCGGAGCTGCTGCACCACGATGCCGAGCCGCCATGGAGTGGGCTCGTAGCCACTGCACCACGCTGCCTGCTGTCTGGCCATCATGGAGAAGACTCAGAGCTGCTAAACCACGCTGCCTGCTGCCATGGAGAGGACTCGGAGCCGCTGCACCATGCTGCCTGCTGCCTGGCAGCCATGGAGAGGAGGCGGAGCTGCTGCACCAAGCTGCCTGGCCGCCATGGAGTGGACTTGGAGCCGCTGCACCACACTGCCTGCTGCCCGGCCGCCATGGAGAGGAGGAGGAGCTGCTGCACCACGCTGCCTGGCTGCCATGGAGTGGACTTGTTGCCACTGCAGCACGCTGCCTGCTGCCTGGCCGCCATGGAGAAGACTCAGAGCTGCTACACCACGCTGCCTGGCCAACATGGAGAGGACTCGGAGAAGCTGCACCACATTGCCTGCTGCCTGGCAGCCATGGAGAGGACCCAGAGCCGCTGCCTGCACTGCCGGACCTACAGAGCAAACAGCGGGAGGGTGGGTGCCACCCAGAGGGGGGGGGGGATTGTCGTAGGTGCCACTTGAGGGGGGGTGGATGGGTGGTTGTTTGCTGCCCCCACCCAAAAACCCACCAGCCACCACTGGTGTCAAGTAAGAACAAGAGCATGTCACCAGCACACCAAGGATCTCCAGAACAGGTCCAAAGCTTTATTCAGCACTCACATTGTTACAGCAGATTGCAATGTTTTGGAGCCACGTGGGAACCCTTCATCATGGTGATGTGAATGTGATCGCATTTAAAACTTTGGACCCATTCTGGAGATCCTTGGCATGCTGGTGACATTCACTTGCAATGTACTCCTAACGACACCCCAAACACAGCGTGTCTGCCTACACCTGATCGCATGGTACCGCACTACTGTGTGATCCGGTGCAGTATATTTTTGAGAAGTAGTTTTGGTGCGATTTCAGCTCATGCAAATGAATGGACCGACAACTATACCGCACTAAATTGTGACTCAGGTGTGAAGCAGCCCTTAAAGTCCTATTGGCTGCAGCCGGTGGATTGAAAAAGTACTACAGCATGCAGTACTTTTTTCAGGTAGGCGATGAGGCACTTTGTCTTGCGGTGGAATAGCCGCACAACACGGTTGATGTGAATGGGCCCTAAAGACGCATGCAATGTGGAAACGCACACTGTGGCAGGAAAGAGAATGATCCAATCAGATTGTATAGTGTATGGAGAGGTATAGGAGGTGATCAGAGTACTGACCTTCTGCTGTGTGGAGGAAAGCTGCCAATACCATCCAATAGACGAGGAAGGTCTCCTTGTTCCTTGTGTCCATGGTGGAGTGAAGTGTTCCTCCAGGCAGGAGCACAGTAGATCCAAAGGTCAGGCGATGAGAGATCGGTGGTGGTGGAGCAGTCACACGTCCCCCGGCTCCATGCCGGTACGATGATGGTGGCTCAGTGCGGGCTCCCCGTGTATCCAGTCATCCCAGTGTGTGATCAGGTGGAGGAGACAAGAAGCCGCCGGTCCTATGGCAGCTCTGCCCAGGCACACTCTCCTCCTCCTCCTTTCCTCAACTTTGCCCGCACTGCCAGGACACACTTCTCCTCTCCGGGGAATGACTGAGGAAACTCCGGGGACTGGGACAGCTCTGTCCCTCCTCTAGATATAGGGAGGCGTGTGCCACACCGAGCCCGGGGGTCCTCCTCACAGAGGGAGGGCCGCTCTTCTCTACACTCACCTCAAAGTCACACGTCCTGGGACACCCTCAGCTCACTCCATAGCAAAAGTGCCGACTAATATGGTGTACTAATAGGAAGGTGGAAGGAATGTGCGCGGTGTGGACGAGGCATGCACATACACTTCTCCCAATGTGTACATTGCTCACATTCCCCCCCCTTCTCTCAGTGTAAATGGACACACACGGAGAGATTCCACAAAGTCACGTGAGGCAGGCAACCTGATCTCCTTATCCATGCTGTGCTGACTTCAGGCTCGGCTTTGGTCGGTGAAACACGGATCAAAGCTCCCTGAATGTCAGCAATGGCTGAGGAAAAAAGGAGGACAGACAGGCTGCTGTGCGGGGCACAAGGACCGGCCTTCCCGCCCATTAACCTGTCTACCTCTGTTCTGAGGTAAACTCACAGCACTGCTCCTCACCTCACTGACTTGTGTCATTCAAATATATGGAAGTAACTAGAAACATAGCTCCCAACTGTCCTTCATTTGGAGAGACCAGTGCTGCCAACCTCCTGCAGCATTTTTTACTCTTAAAACATGGGAAATTTACTGGCAGAGCACATTTTTTACTGACAACCTTAAAAATAACAGAACTATTAAAAACGTAGGGTCCTTTCACATCAACGGACCGTTCAGGTCCGCCTGTTAGTTTTTCAAGCGGACCCGAACGGACGCTCCATCGTCCTCTATGTCCGGGTTCGCTCAACTCTAATTACAGGGGATGTTTACATTCCTTGTAATAGGAACAAAAGTGATAAAAAAAAAAAAAAAATTTAAAGAGAAAGTGTAAAAATAAAAAAAAAGGTAAAATAAATAATAAAAAAAATTTAAAGCGCCCCGTCCCCGCGAGCTCGCGCACAGAAGCGAACACACATGTAAGTCGCGTTCGCATATGTAAACGGTGTTCAAGTCACACATGTGAGGTATCGGCGCGTGCGTTAGAGCGAGAGCAATAATTCTAGCACTAGACCTCGTCTGTAACTCTAAACATGTAACCAGTGAAAAATTTTACCGCGTCGCCTATGGAGATTTTTAAGTACCAAAGTTTGGCGCCATTTCACGAGATTTTAAAGTGTGACATGTTGGGTATCTATTTACTCGGCATAACATCATCTTTCACAATATACAAAAAAATTGGGCTAACTTTACTGTTCTGTTTTTTTTTAATTCGTGAAACTTTTTATTTTCCAAAAAAACGCGTTTGAAAAATTGCTGCGCCAATATAGCGTGACATAAAAAATTGCAATGACCGCCATTTTATTCTCTAAGATCTCTGCTAAAAATGTATATAATGTTTGGGGTTTTTTTGCGATTCAGCACTGCGTCGCTTTAACTGACAATTGCGCAGTAGTGCAACGTTGTACCCAAACAAAATTTGCATCCTTTTCTCCCCACAAATAGAGCTTTCTTTTGGTGGTATTTGATCACCTCTGCATCATTTCTGATCACTGCTATAAACAAAAAAAGAGCGACAATTTTGCACAAAAAAACATTTTTTCTTACTTTTTGCTAAATAACAATTCCAAAAAAATATAAAAAAATATTTTTTTTCAGCAGTTTTGGCCGATTTAAATTCTTCCTCATATTTTTGGTAAAAAAAAAAAAAAAAATCGCAATCGCGTTTATTGATTGGTTTGCGCAAAAGTTGCTGCGTTTACGGATGATGAGAATTAATTTCTGGGGTTTTTATTGTTTTTTTTATTTTTTACTAGTAATGGCGGCGATCTGCAATTTTTAGCGGTACTGCGATATTGGGGCGGACATGTCGGACCATTTTGACATTTTTACAGTGATCAGAAATTTAAATGTCCACTGATTACTGTATAAAGGTCATTGGCAGTGAATGGGGTAACCTGCAGGGAGCAGGGAAGGGGTTAACTGTGTTCCTTGGGTATGTTCTAACTGTGGGGGAGCTGGGCTGTTATGGGCATAAGAGATCGAACTGATCCCAGTGACAGGGATCAGTAGATCTCCTATGCCCCCACTGACAGAGCGGGGAACCGTGGTGTTTACATTGGCGGTTCTCTGTTCTTTTTGTTGTGCCCGCTCATCGCGGCTCGCCGGCGGACATCGGATACCACCCAAGCCGCGGGCATGCTCCTCCGGAGTGCGGCGGGCACCGCTGGCGGCGTGCACGCGCAACTTAGCAGCCACTCCGCAAATCGCTGTTTATTTACGGCGATTCGAGGGACCCGTCCACACTGCCACAGTAATATACTGCACATGGTGTGGAAGGGGTTAAAGTAACGCAGTGCTGTATTGCAAAAAATGGCCTGGTCATGAAAAGGGGTAAATCTTCCGGAGGTCAAGTGGTTAAAAAGGAGGTCCAGCCTGGGAAAAAAAATTAAAAGTCAGCAGCTACAAATACTGTAGCTGCTGACTTTTAAAATATGGACACTTACCTGTCCAGGGAGCCCACGATGTCGGCACCTGAAGCCGACCTTCAGATCGGCTGTCGGGTGCTTTCGTAGCCATCGCCATTAGGGGGAACAGGAAGTGGAGCCTTTCGGTTCCCTACTGTGCATGTGCGAAGCGCGCTGCGCTTTCTAATTGGCCTTGCTGTGGGAGAAGGAAGAGGGGCTGTCGCCTTGTCTCCTGGAAGTGAATTCCCCACTGAAAGGTGCCAAATGTGGCACCGGAAGGGGGAGGAAGCAAATGAACGGAAGTTCCACTTTTAGGTGGAACTCCGCTTTAACTAGTGAAACCACCAAGGTTCATTCACTCCCTTGTTATCTCTCGCCTTGACTATTGTAACTCCTTTCTCATAGTACCTCTCCATAGGCTATCCCCTTTTCAGTCTATCATCAGTGGTGCTGCCAGACTCATCTACCTTACTAACCACTCAGTTTCTGCCATTCCTCTATGCCAATCCCTCCGCTGGCTTCCCATTGCCCAGCAAATTAAATTCAGAATACTAACAACAGCATACAAAGAAATCCACAACTCTGTCCCAAGCTACATCATCAATTTTGTCTCCAAATATCACCCAAACCGTCCTCTCCACTCCTTTCAAGACTTCCTGCTCTCTAGTTCCCTTGTCTCCACCTCTCATGCTCATCTCCTGGACTTCTCCAGATCCTCTCACATCCTCTGGAACTCTCTACCCAATCTTTCCAGCTATCTCCTACTCTGGCCACCTTTAGGTGATCCCTGAAACTATTTTTCAGGGAAGCCTATCATACCTTCACATAACAACTGAACTTGTATTTCTTCTATCAGTTCATCACTCACAGTTATTACCTATTGTAACCCTTGTCCCACCCTATTAGATTGTAAGCTCTTATTAGCAGGGTCTTCCTTGTATTGTAACTGTACTGTCTCCCTTTATATTGTAAAGCGCTGCGTAAACAGTTGGCGCTATATACATTCTGTATAATAATAATAGCTTTAGTTCGCTGTCAGCTAAAAATGGGTCACAGGAGTGCAGAATTAACTGCACTCCTGTAATTCATAGGAGAAGTATGGCCAAAAAAGCTTTGGCCATACTTCTCCTTTAAATACAAGTATTATAAGATATAGCCCGACTCTTACTGAAAAATAGATGTAGTTAAGCATTTCTCTAAATTAATTTGAAGGTTAGAAAATGTTTTAAAATCATAAAATAATGTCATACACGTATATTATAAATAATATATGACATGTTTGCCTGACAATACAGGCAAACATGGAGGTGTATGGAATTGCTTTTCTAGACTTATTTCTCATAGGCAGCTCTAACAAGGGCTGAGCCACACTGCTACTATGTAGGTACTCACTGAAAGTAAAGTTAATATGCTAGAGAGCATGGGTCCGCAACCTTTTACATATGAAATGGCCTTTCTACAAGCGTTAGACAAACCAGCATGCCAGTGAACAATAGCATGCAGTAGTTTGTTTTTAATTGTTCCACTCATAATTGTACTGCTAATGGCAAGTTAAACTCAGGAATCATTATTATTGTCATATGGTGCACATAACAAGTTTATATTTAGATCTACTTCAGATCAGCCTCAGTGCATGCATGCATCAGACCTCAGTTTATCCAGTGGCACCACCGAATGGTGTCACCTGGTGTGGTAAAACATGATGTCACCCCCCCCCCCCCCGCTAGCCTGTCACAGTGTGTCCCTCTCCACTAGCCTGCCACAGTGAGATAGGGGGTGAGAGATCGAAGTGAGAGAAAGAGAGAGAAAGGGGGTGAGAGAGAAAGAGGGAGGGTGGTGAGAGACTGGAGACAGGGGGGTCCCCTATCCCCCCCATACTACACCAGGATGCTCCTCCACCCTGCAAAAAACTATCCCAGGAGAAACACCCAACCTCCCCTCCAAAAATTTTTTATACTGTAATCTTTATAATTACCGTATATCAGCAGGGTTCCCTGATCACTACATCAGCCATGGTAAGAAAGTCAGTGTACAGTCATGCCACCTAATATTATGGACTCTCATCTTCGCGCAACACACCAGCTCAGTCACCAGCTATGTGTAGCTAGGCATGATCACAGCCTGGGACTCTGATCCACTCTGCCACCATAAGTGAGCTACTTCCAGGACAATTTGCATAGGTGTGAACCCAACCTCATGCCTCAGATCAGCCCTGATGCATGCATTTGAGAACTCAGCTCAGTCCCAATGCATGAACTGCAGACTTCAGATTAGTTTCAATTCATGAACTTCAGACCTCTGATGAGTTCCAATTCATTTCATGCACCTTCAGACCTATGATTACCTCCATTGCTTGCACCTTCAAACTTTATATCAGCTTTAATTCCTGCACCTTCAGACCTTAAATCACCCCTAATTCCTGAATCTTTAGCTTCAGTTCCTTCACCTTTAGACCTCAGATTATTTCCAATCCATGTGCCTTCAGACCTCAGATTGGCCCCAATTCCTGCATCTTTAGACCTCTGATCAGCCCCAATTCCTGCACCCTCAAACTGCATATCAAACACGGTTTATGTACCTTCAGACTACAGGTCGCACAATTCCTGCATCTTTAGACCTTAGATCAACCCCAATTGCTGCACCTTTAGACCTCAGATCAGCCCCAATTCCTGAACTTTCAGACCATAGATCAGCCCCAATTCCTAAAACTTTAGACCACAGATCGGCCCCAATTCCTGCACCTTCAGGCCTCGTATCGGCTCCAATTTCTGTACCCTTAGACCCCTGACCAGCCCCAATGCATGCACCTTCATATCAGCCTTCAGAACCTGAACGTTCAGACCCCACATCAGCCCCAAACACTGCAAGTTTGTAAACACAGAGGTTTTAGTAGGAAGAGTATAGACATCCTGGTGGTCTTTTTCCAAACACTGATGTCTTTAGCATCCGACTAGAAATCTCTTTCAGTGACGTCAGGGTGACAGGTAAGCTGTTGGTTAGCCTTTGTAATTGAAAGCCTTCTGAGCTGCCAATATATATATTTTTTGTGAAAATTGAGTTTTCTTTTTTTCTGAGACACGAAGCACATCTATATAATACATCTACTGATTAAAAAAAAAAAATCACAGATGGAATTTTCTTTCCACACATCTACCATGCCATAGAAAAGGATATTTGGACATAAGGATGAGATGTTGGATGTTGTTGATTTTTACTAGGATAATGGGGTCAATTCAGTAAAGGTTATTGCATGCAGTATTTCTATTTTCTAATGTTGCATGAGATAATAAAGAGTAATTTCATCAAAGTAAAACATTGAATTTGTGGTAAATATTGCAAAAATTGAGATAAATCAATAAAGTGAATTCACTAAAATAAAAAACAAAAACACAATCTTTATTTACCCCATGGTATACACAGTCTATCTTTTAGGAGTGTACAAAATAACAATGAGGGGAACTCTGGCACTGGCCAGTAAGTTAAAAGAAACCAATGTGTCAGTGTGGAAATGGTGGAAAGTAACTATTCCTCCCACTAACACCAACAATTGGGCACTGCATTTTCCATTATTACCAATGAAAGGGCACTATTCCTCACATTAATACCAATGATGGGGCACTATTCCTCCCATTAATACCAATGATGGGGCACTATTCCTCCCACTAATACCAATGATGGGGCAACATTCCTCCCAATAATACCAATAATGGGGTACCATTCCCCCCACTAACACCAATGATGGGGCACTATTCCTCCCACTAATACCAATGATGGAGCTCCGTTCCTCCCCCTAATACCAATGATGGGGCACTATTCCTCCCACTAATACCAATGATGGGGAACCATTCCTCCCACTAATACCAATGATGGGGCACTATTCCCTCACTAATACCTATGATGGGGCACTATTCCTCCCACTAATACCAATGATGGGGCACCATTCCTCCCACTAATACCAATGATAGGGCACAATTCCACCCACCAATACCAATGATGTGGACCATTCCTCCCACTAATACCAATGATGGAGCACTATTCCTCCCACTAATACTAATGATGGGGCACCATTCCTCCAACGAATACCAATGATGATACTACTACTCCTCCTCCTACTGACCACCAACCCTGAAGTCATGTTTATTCTCACTAATGCTGGGCCTGGGATATTTTCAAACCCCCTGACCACAA
This sequence comes from Glandirana rugosa, assembly GCA_018402905.1. NCBI lineage: Eukaryota > Metazoa > Chordata > Amphibia > Anura > Ranidae > Glandirana > Glandirana rugosa. The sequence continues at coordinate 334,776 of BLSH010487403.1, read as the reverse complement.
TCCGGCCCCCTAAAGTCTGGAGGACAATAAAGTGGCCCTTTGTTTGAAAACTTTGGTTACCCCTGCACTAGAGAGATCATTCATTGACAGTATCTGACAAAAGTGAGTCCACCCCTCACATTTTTGTAAGTATTTTATTATATCTTTTTATGTGACAACACTGAAGAAGTTACACTTTGCTACATTGTAAAGTAGTGAGCATGTAGCTTGTATACCAGTGTAAATGGGGAGCAGGTGTGTTAAATTTGGTGTTTTCACTCTCACTCTCTCATACTGGTCACTGGAAGTTCAACATGACACCTCATGGCAAAGAACTCTCTGATGATCTGAAAAAAATAATTGTTGCTCTACATAAAGATGGCCTAGGCTATAAGAAGATTGCCAAGACCCTGAAACTGAGCTGCAGCACGGTGGCCAAGACCATACAGCGGTTTAACAGGACAGGTTCCACCCAGAACAGGCCTCACCATGGTTGACCAAAGAAGTTGCGTGCACGTGCTCAGCATCATATACAGAGATTGTCTTTGGGGAAATAGACATATGAGTGCTGCCAGCATTGCTGCAGAGGTTGAAGAGGTGGGGGGTCAGCCTGTCAGTGCTCAGACCATACTTCGCACACTGCATCAAATTGGTCTGCATGGCTGTCGTCCCAGAAGATAATGCACAAGACAGCCTGCAAACAGTTTGCTGAAGACAAGCAGACTAAAGACATGAATTACTGGAACCATGTTCTGTGATGTGATGAGACCAAGATAAACTTATTTGGTTCAGATGGTGTCAAGCACGTGTGGTGGCAACCAGGTGAGGAATACAAAGCCAAGTGTGTCTTGCCTACAGTCAAGCATGGTGGTGGGAGTGTCATGGTCTGGGGCTGCATGAGTGCTGCTGGCACTGGGGATCTACAGTTCATGGAGAGACCCATGAAAGCCAACATGTCCTGTGACATACTGAAGCAGAGCATGATCCCCTCCCTTCGGAGATTGGGCCGCAGGGCAGTATTCCAACATGATAAAGACCCCAAACACACCTCCAAGATGACTAGTACCTTGCTAAAGAAGCTGACGGTAAATGTGATGGACTGCCCAAGCATGTCTCCACACCTAATCCCTATTGAGCATCTGTGGGGCATCCTCAAACGGAAGGTGGAGGAGCGCAAGGTCTCTAACATCCACCAGCTCCGTGATGTTGTCATTGAGGAATTGGAAGAGGACTCCAGTGGCAACCTGTGAAACTCTGGTGAACTCCATGCCCAAGAGGGTTAAGGCAGTGCTGGAAAATAATCTGGCCACACAAAATATTGACACTTTGGGTCCAATTTGGACATTTTCACTTAGGGGTGTACTCACTTTTGTTGCCAGCAATTTAGACATTAATGGCTGTGTGTTGAGTTATTTTGAGTGGACAGCAAATTTACACTGTTATACAACCTGTACACTCACTACTTTACATTATAGCAAATTATAATTTCTTCAGTGTTGTCACTGAAAAGATATAATAAAATATTTACAAAAATGTGAGGGGTGTACTCACTTTTGTGAGATACTGTATATATACAGTATTTATATATATATATATATTCTTTCTTTTTGCCTTGCCTCTCTCTGGTGCACTGTTTGCCTGTGAAAAAGAAAAAAATCATACTAAATCAAGTTTAGGTGCTAAATATGGCAAAACATGCATATTTAACAATTCTGTAAATAAAGCATGTTTTTTCATGAATTGACTACTTTTGAAATAAATATCTCATACAATATTTTAAGGAAAAATGTTATGCAGTATTTATCTCTCAGTGAATTGACCCCAATGACACCTTTAATCTGATTGACTGCTATGGGCAGCTGCATAGACAATATTAATGATAATTTAGTACTGACATGTAATTATTATTCTAGCTCAGGCTGGATAAATGTAGGAAACAACCAACACTTGCCTCTCTTTTCTCTATCATTACTGTGGTTCACCCTGCACCAAAAACGCTCCTCTCACTTCCGCTCTATGGCTTTCCTCATTTCCAGAATCTCCAAGCTTCTTCCTGGTTGACCAGCTGTATGGTTGAACATTCTTCCAGAGGCCCAGTGCTTAGTCAGAGCCACCACTAGAGGGTACTGCTTTACCATCTGACATCAGAAAGTGCCCTTAATGCAGGAGGGGTAGGCATCATGTCCTCTGAGCATAAGCTACATGAAAGTTTATATTAGCCTAAGCATGTTATTCACTATGAAGTAGCAATAGATTGTTAAGCAGACGGAACTAATTGTTCCTTATAGAGTAAGCTCCACAAACAGAATGCACCACAATCGAGAAGTGATCATTTAAACATGACTGAGGTATTGAGCAATTGTTCTAGACTAATCGCTATTTCATGCTACTGAATACTACTTGTGTAGTTTACTTTATAGGGAGCTACATGTTTAGCAATCAATTGTTAAAGCATGCAAGGGTTACTTACAAATCACACCTGCCCTAGGAAAGAAAAGGCACTATACTTTCCTCTCTGGTGACTAGAGAAGAGCTTATGGTTTGGTCTGAACACATGCCGATCAATTACCTGGTAAGCGGGAGTTTAACATCATGTATAATAGTGTTGTCAATGGCTGTTAAAGATGTCATTGGGGTACAGACTTTAAGAAGGAACCCCACATAAAAATCAAGAAAAAAAAACATGAGGTCCTTCCCAAAAATACATACCAGACCCTGATACTGTACTGCTGATGAGGACAAGGACCTCTTCCCCACAATCCTGGCCGGGTGGTTGTAGGGGTCTGCGGACAGGGGACTTATCAGAATCTGTAAGCCCCATTTAATAATAAGAGGGCCTCCAGATAGCACCCCCCGTGTACATAGTACCCCTACAAAAATGTAAAGTGTAAATAAAATCTCCCGAGTGATATAATTGAGCGAATTTGGATAGGGAACAGTGGTCATATAAACTCATGTCCATATTTGATCAGGACATTACCCGGGAGACACTGTCCCCTTGTATATATATGCTGTCATCTGCTGAACTTGTGACGATGGGACTAGAAACATGTCAGCATCAGGATTTTTGTTTTCTTTCGGTGGGTCTTAGGCATTGTGATTGATTCACATTGCTGGGCAACAAACATGATGATGTATATACATTATAGGATATTTTTTTATTATTATTATTAAAGGACAAGGGCAAAAACTGGCTGTTTATATTTATCTACACTTTACATTTTTTTGTGAATGAGTAAAGTGGGCTCCAGATTTTGATAAGCTGTAGACCCCAACAATCACTAAGCCAAGGTTGTGAGGCAGACATAGGGACAAGGACAAGGTGCTTTGTCAGGGGGGCTCCCTTGGCAAAGTACCCCTCCCCATATTGAGGGCATGTGGCTTGGTATGGTTCAGGAGGGGGGGTAGGCACTGCCTCTGACCCATTCTTGCACGGGGTCCTCCTTTAAGTGCATACAGGAACCTATAGGGCGCCATTTTTTTTTTGCATGGGTGGAGGAGGGGGGTCCCCCAGTGACATCTATATGAGACCCTCATCTAGGATAAAGGTCTATGGAATCCCTGTTCTACTTTGTTTACACATGGAATGAAGCAGAAACGTACACACACTTTTTTATTTGCAAATGTCAGTTTTGCTATAGTAGGTATAATAATAATAATACTAATAATAATAATAACTAATAACTAATAAAATATAATAATAATAATATAATAGTTGTATACATTGTATAGATATGGCCAGGGCTTTTTTTTCTCAGAAAATAGGTACAGGAACTCAACCATGAACCCGCAACCCCCACACACACACTCACCCTCCAAACCACATCAAAGTGTCTTAAATGGGCCATAAATACCAGGAGTGCAAAGTTCAGGGGTGCACTGCATACAGAGTGCAGAGTTCATGGGCGCGCTACACACAGAGTGCAGAGTTCAGGGGTGCACTGCATACAGAGTGCAGAGTTAAGGGGCGCACTACACACAGAGTGCAGAGTTCAGGGGTGTACTGCATACAGATTGCAGAGTTCAGGGTTCCTCGACAGCTGCTTACCTCTGCATCCTCTATCCACACCTCACTTTCACCCCTCTTTAGCTCTGACCCCTGCATGCAACTCCCCCCCCCCCCCCCAATTGCCCCTATCTTCTCCCCACCTCCTTAAAGGCTACACCATCTTCCACATGTCTTACTTTTGTTGCTGTATTAAGTTGAAGCACCCAGTTGGCTCTAGTACCTGCCCACATACTGTAGTTGGCTCTGCCTCTCTCACTTGCGGGGAGATCCATTCAGTGGGGGTGTTGGAATCTGCACTGCATCTTGGGCTCCTGCATCTCTCTTGTCCCCATCCTGCACTCAGTGGGAACCACTCAGGAGATCAGATCTGTGGGAGCAATTGGGAAACAAGCTGTCACTTGTAAACATTAACACACTGTGTTTACAAGTAATAATGAAGAGCGGGAGCAGAGGGCCTGAGCCAAAGGTGGTGGAACTGAGCTCCACCAAGTTCCAGCTGAAAAAAAGCCCTGGATATGGCACTTAACAGGCAGGTTCAGGGCCTCTCCTAGGCATGTTATTTAACCACTTCAGCCCCGGAAGGATTTCCCCTTTAGGACCAGAGCCCTTTTTGCGATTCGGCAATGCGTCGCTTTAACTGAAAATTGCGCGGTCGTGCGGCGTTGTACCCAAATGAAATTTGCGTCCTTTTTTCCCACAAATAGAGCTTTCTTTTGGTGATATTTGATCACCGCTGCGTCATTTCTGATCGCCGCTATAAACAAAAGAAGAGCGACAATTTTG
>BLSH010487403.1:308720-325526 GCA_018402905.1 Glandirana rugosa | reverse complement strand
ACGTGAGACACACAGGTAACTGTTACCGAGTGTGACGACGGAGACTCGGTCACTCCTCTCTCTTTCTCACGTCGTTACGACGAGGGACCGTGTCGCGACCTAGACCTAGTCCGAGTCCATTCATATTTCCCCCCCCCCCGGACGTGAGTCTTCCAAAAAAATGGAATTACGTATCTTACGTAATCAGTCTTACATCTGGAAGACGGAAATCTTGGCTAAATTCACACGTTTTTTAGTTATTTTACTCGATAACGGTGAATGTGACGTAAAACAAATCGTGGTTGTTTATATCGCTCCACACAATGGGGAAATTTATTATAGGTATGGAAGAATACTGTATATTTATATTTATATTAATAAAATTGTTTGGCAATTTGAGTGTGTGTTCTACCCCAGTATTCTTATTTTGTTGTTGGTATGGATATTATTTAAAGGGGTAACACACCTCGCTATATTTGTTGGTGCTAAACAAAATGCAGTGTAAGTGGCAATAGCTCATTTTATTGATTTTTTGCACACTTAAATCGGTTCTAAAGGCAGAAGGTCTACATTCTGACTAATGCATTCTATGCATTAAGGTAAAAAAACCTTCTGAGTGCAGGCCCCCCCCCCCTTTATACTTACCTGAGCCTGATCCAGATCCAGCGCTGTGCCAGGGAGCAGCATTGCTGCACTCTTTCTCTCTCCTCACTGGCTCAGAGGCAGCAGTGTGAGCCATTGTCAATGGACACACAGAGTGCAGCTTGGAATCGAGCCTGCACAACTGCCCCCATAGCAAGCGGCTTGTTATTGAGGTACATAGCTGAGGGTGGAGCTAGGAGCGCCAGTGGGGGGACCCAAGAAGAGGAGGATCGGGCCTGCTCTGTACAAAACCATTGCACAGAACAGGTAACTATGACATGTTTCTTATTTTAAAATCTGTTTTTTTACTTTACAATCACTTTAAGCAGTTAATGACATTTAGCAGAATAGGTGTGCTAAAAAAAACCCTCATATGAAGATTTTTGTGTACCGTGTATTTTTTTTTAACCATTTTAACTATCTCCTCTAATTCTGCCCTATTTGTTGTTACTTTTTAATTTTGCATTGTGTTACTGTTTATATGTAAACATGTTTTTATTCACTATTTTTTTTATAGATATATAATTTCCATGCTTTTACCTGTAACACAATGTTAGACTGTAGGTGCTTGGCTATAATAAACATAATTTAAATAAAGGTGCAAACTCTGTAGCCTTTGTCAGGGAAAAGGTAATCTATGGAAGATACCGTAAGTTTCTATGCAATGCATTGCAAACTTTACCAGCTGCTTATATTCTGTAAGGACTGTAGACAGTATTTTAGTCTGCAAACCTGTAGAATGTATAAGAGATTACAAGTTCACTATCAACACATCTAATTTCTAGAATAGATTCTAAATATGTGGCATCCTTTTTTAACCTTCTGTGGATATTGCATTCTCTTTATCAAGGCTTTAAAATCGGAATTCCAAAAAATGTAAGTGGTTGTAAAGGCTCAAGGTTTTTTTACCTTCATGCATTCTATGCATGAAGGTAAAAAATCTTCTGTGTGCAGTAGCCCCCCACCCAGCCCCCCTAATACTTACATGAACTCCCTTTCAATCCAGGGATGTACACAAAAGCATTGGCTCTCTGGGGACTCTCACTCCTCATTGACTGAGGCAGCCATTGGCTCCCGCCAATCACAGCCAGTAAGCCAATGAAGAGAGAGGGGGCAGGACTGAGTCATGACATGCCTGAATGGACATGCAGAGCAGCAGCTCGGGAGCATGCCTGCTTTGGTACAGAAAAAAACAGACTGGATGGCTGCACTCCTGTGTAATGACTTTATTCTTGATCAAAATACAGAATACAGGTGAACCACAATGACTGGCTATTGTGGTTCACCTGTATGCTGTACTTTGATCAAGAATAAAGTCATTACACAGGAGTGCGGCCATCCAGTCCGTTTTTTTCTGTTACAATGCACCTGATTGCAGGCAGTGCCGCACCCACACTCTGGGGATAGAGGTTGAAGCAGCAGTGTCTTGAGTTACCTGGAGCGACGCTTATCTTTTCACCATGCCTGCTTTGGCGCCCCCATTGCAAGCTGCTTGCTATTAGGGCACTCAACAGGAGGAAGGGGCCAGGAGCACCAGCGAGGGACCCCCAAGAAGAGGAGGATATGGGTTGCTCTGTGCAAAACTGCTACACAAAGCAGGTAATTATGAAATGTTTATTTGTTTTGCCTTTAGTATCACAAAGCATCCAAAAATTAAAAATATAACACAAAGAATACTGATGCATACTTAGAAAAATGTTAAAAGTATCAAATAAGAAATTAGGCATATACAAGTAACCATCAGTTATAGGAAAAACAGTTCATAACAAGAAAAAAAATACACCATTATTGTTATCCAAAAGTGTTACTAGTAGAGGGAGATTACTATACAAATGTGAGCGAGAAACTAAGTCTCGCTGAAAAAGCAGTCACATAAGCACACTATGGTATTATGAAAAGTACTTTATAAATTCATAGCAAGCTGTACAAAATTGTAATTAACCAACCATCACCACTAATAAAAATACAACGTTGTCTTAGACAGAGGGGGAGGGGACGCAGCTGCTCATACAACATCTCTTATTCACCCAGACACACATGGCTCCTTGTCACTATTGATCAATAATGGTCTATGATGGTTTTCCTAAGGGCCAATATGTATTCCAGGTGACCCGGTGTAGACAGGCTGAAATTGGGGGGCGATCAGGGGAATCCTCCACATATAGTCCCATAAGAGGCACTGTGGACTGAGAGAGTGACAATTCCTACAAGTGATGCCTTTCTTGTAAGTTCCGTAAGGCCAGCTGGTAGCGCTAATGGCAGCTAAGGGGATTGGGTTACTGCAATCACCCCTCGAGGCAGCTTGGTGTCTGGGTAAGGCTTAACCACTTCACCCCCGGAAGGATTTCCTATGTTAGGACCAGAGCACTTTTTGCAATTCAGCACTGCATCACTTTAACTAACATTTGCGCGGTCGTGTGAGGCGGTGTACCCAAACTAAATTTGCATCCTTTTTTCCCCACAAATAGAGCTTTCATTTGATGGTATTTGATCACCTCTGTGTCATTTCTGATCACCGCTATAAACAAAAAAAGAGCGACAATTTTACAAAAAACAAAAACTATATTTCTTACTTTTTGCTAAAATACAAATCCAAAAAAATATATATAAAAAACAATTGTATTCATCAGTTTTGGCCGATTTATATTCTTCCTCATATTTTTGGTAAAAAAAAAAAAAAATCGCAATTGGCGTTTATTGATTGGTTTATGCAAAAGTTGCTGTGTTTACAAACCATGAGAATAAATTTCTGGCATTTTTACAAATTTTTTTTTTTTTTACTGGTAATGGCGGCAATCTGCGATTTTTATCAGGACTGCGATATTTGGGCGGACATGTCAGACATTTTTGACACTTTTTTGGGACCAATAACATTTATACAGCAATCAGAAATGTAAATATCCACTGATTACTGTATAAATGTCATTGGCAGTGAAGGGGTTAACACGCAGGGGGAGATCTAGGGGTTAACTGTGTTCCCTAGGCGTGTTCTAACTGTGAGGTGGCTGAGCTACCATGGACATAAGAGATCTATCTGATCCCAGTGACAGGGATCAGTAGATCTCTTACATTCCCTCTGTTTCTGTGTTTCTCTCTGCTAGGTCATCACGGCTCGCCGGCAGACCTCGGGTCCGCCCGAGCCGCGGGCACACTTATGCAGAATGCAGTAGGCACGAGAGCCAGCCGAGCATGCGCGAGCCACCGCTTATATACAGCGATTGGTGGGACGCTGACACTCTGCAGCAGTAAATATACAGTACGCGGTCGGGAACTGGTTAATGTCTCTAGGCAGTTAAAGCTGGAACATATTATCTCTCACTGCTTCCGCCGAGTGGCCGCTTTCCTTACATCCACCTCTGCTGTATCTCACTCCCTGCTAGCATGCCACGCTCCTGTTAAAGAAGTGTCGTTGGTTTGGGTCACACGCCTCACTTCAGTCTCCTGGATGACGCACGTGACATGGGCGGAGACGCAGTGGACGGGCGGAAGATGCAGTAGAGGAGACTGTAGGAGACTGTAGTGAGGTGTGTGACCCAAACCAAAGACACTTCTTCAACAGGAGCGTGGCACGCTAGCAGGGAGCGAGGTACAGCAGAGGTGGATGTAAGGAAAGCGGCCACTCGGTGGAAGTGGTTAGAGATAATATGTTTCAGCTTTAACTGCCTAGAGACATTAGGCCATACCCAGATACTACGCTGCCTCGAGGGGTGATTGCAGTAACCCCATCCCCTTAGCTGCCATTAGCGCTACCAGCTGGCCTTACGGAACTTACAAGAAAGGCATCACTAGTAGGAATCGTCACTCTCTCATTCCACTGTGCCAATAATGGGACTATATATGGAGCATTCACCTGATCGCCCCCCAATTCCAGTCTGTCTACACGGGATCACCTGGAATACATATTGGCCCTTAGGAAAACCATCATAGTCATAGACCATTATTGATCAATAGTGACAAGGAGCCATGTGTGCCTGGGTGAATGAAAGATAATACCATAGAGTCCTTATGTGACCGCTTTTTGAGTGAGTTTCTCACTCACATATGTATAGTAGGTTTTCTTTTTGGTCATAGGACTGCACAGCAGATGCAGTAGGTACACAGTGATCTGGTATAGGCAATTTATGCCGCTTATCAGCAAGCTGGAAAACATATACAGAGGGACAGTTAATATTGGAGGTTGATCCAAATTGGAACTATTTTTGTCTAGATAGTAGAGGGAGGTTGTTATGATTTAATATTATATCTGTAATAATTTTCAGACATGCATGGGTAATTGAATAAAGTAACAGAAGGTATTACCTAGTAAAAGCGTTTTGCTGTGCAGAGCAGTCAGAAAAGCAGAACTGATCTATCAGCCAGAAAGAAGCCAATAGTTAAAACGTAATGGACAGATATGGAAAATAAAATCTAGAAAGGGATATATACATAAAACAGAGAAGCAGACATAAGAATTATAGGAGAAATTATTTAGTAGCTTCATGTTTTCTGAGATGCTGCAAAATTATGAAACAGTGGGACAAGAATGCTTGGTATTTAAAAGTCACCCATTCCCACACTATGGACATTAAAGTATTTACAAGCAGTAAAAAAGCAGTAAAAAACAGCCACCCCTCACCTCTCTAATTGCATGTAGTGTGTAGTAATCATTGTCAAAGATGCTCACAGATCACCAAAAAAGTCTATAACGTTGCCTTTTAGCTAGTTTAGAACAGGTTAAAACAGCCTTTCTCCTTTTTGAACAAGGAGAAACCCTTTAAGTGGTTGTATACCCCTCTTTGTCATTTTTACCTACAGGTAAGCCTAAAATAAGGCTTACCTTTAGGTAAAATTAATATATCCTAAACCTGTACAGTTTAGGAGTTTTTCTCCCTGCAAGCAGGTGCTGAGGTCACGGCGCATGCGCCGTGATGTCCCGGCGAAGGCCCGGCGCATAGCGCCGAACCTTGCTGGAAACTTTGCCGGAAAAGTAACGGCGGGAGTGACGCCTTGCGGCTCCGGCCGCTCACTGTGCCAGTTCCGCCAACCCAGAAGCAAGCCCCGAGGCAAGATGTCAACTCCCTCTGCGGAGACCAAGCTGCCCGGTCGGATCTTTGTTCTGAGGTAAGTATTTACTTACCTGCATTGGAAGCCTGCAATGTCCTGCGATGTCCCTGCTCCAGGCTTCCGGGGCCGCGGACTCCGACTCTGTGACTGTCCGGAGTCGCGTGACGTCACTCTCGCACATGCACAAAGAAGGTGCCAATCGTGGCACAATTTCAGTGGAGAAACGTCACGAAGGCCGTTTCTTCACTGCGCATGAGCCTGATGACGTGGGCACACGGTAGTACACTGTATATCTCCTAAAGGGGTCAGCAACCAGCAGATTGCGATCTACCAGTAGATCTCGGACAGGTGACTGGTAGATCACAGTCTGGGCTTGCTGACCTGCCATTCCAGAGCATAAATCCCTCCTCCTCCCAGTACAAACCTGCCCCCATGCTGAAATCCCCACTGCCAGCACACATTTTTGCCCCCTCCCCACTCCTCCTCCAATCTCAAATCCTTCTTCTCTGCAAATCCTCTCAGCACAAATCCCCCCTCCCCAAAAAAAAAATCATCCCTCCTAGCATAAAACCTCTACCCCTCAAATGTCCCCTCCCAGCACAAATCCTCTACTCCCACTCCAAATCCCCCCTCCTACTCCTAAAACAAATTCTCCCCCCTCCTAGCACAAATTCTCCCCCCAACCCCCCTTCTAGCACAAATACCCCCACCCCCCAATTTCCTCTCCTAGCATAAATGCCCCCAATCATCCCCCCTAGCACAAATCCTCTTCCGCCATGCAACTAAGGGCTCATTTACCAGTGCAGCAGTCACAGCTACTCCCCTCTGGGATCTGAGTGTGTTTCACCACCTGATTTAAACACATGATTGCCATGCAGTTGCAAAATGGCAATGGTGTGGTGGGATGGCCAGTGGGCAGGCCCTGGGGAATGTTGGTGGTCAGACGGGGGGGCCCAGGTCTAAAGCTGTGTAAGGGGCCCCAAAATTTCTGATGGCTGCCCTGGTCATTAAACCACAGCAAACATTCATGTCTTATCTGTTGCCTACCTTGCTGATTGTGTCCAGTTAAAGGCCGGGCCTCACTCATCTGTGTGCTTTAGTAGGCCCTCCTCTCCACCCCAGGCCCTAATTGGGAACAGGATATAACTGGCAGTGCAAGCCTGCATTGCTAATCAACGTTTGTCCGTGTTTGGCTTCGTGTGTGGTTGTTCCTATCGCTTCCTCTGAGTCTTATCTGTGTACCGATCTTTGGCTTCTCTGACTATCCCTGCCTGCCTGATCCCCCAATCTTCGGTTTGTTCTGTTTCTCCTGTCTGCCTTGACCCTTTGCTATTACCTCTTACTATTATTGATGTTCCTGTGCAGCTGCTTGCTCTCTTCCACCTGTAGCCAGCCGAGCGTGCGCTAGGGGACTCTGGGGGCCGCGACCTGGATCCAGTTGCAGCCAAATCCATCCTCACCACTAGAGGTTCTGGCGAACACCCACTGGCTCTTAGATTCTGGGGAAAATGATGCACTAGCTCCCTGTGCTTCAGTGTCCGTGCTCCAGGGGCCCTCTTCCCATATCAACCGGAACTCATTAGCAGCAGTCAGCTATAGGTCCACAACCTTAGTGGTGTGCTTCGCAACCCTTGGTGCGATTCACACTCCAGAGGGGCACATCTGTCACCTGACCCCAGTCATTGTGACAGTTTGGTCAGCCATAGACCCAGATGATGTGTCGCTACCTGCAGAGGATCCGCTGCGGGGCATAGTCCACAGACTGGAGAGCCAAGAGTCAATTTAGATGCAGATGATTCGTTTCCTGCAAGATTTGGCGTCCCCGCTTTGACCAGCTGCAGGCCTCCCTAGGACCTCCAGTCCAACAACCTCCACCACAGCCTGCAGCCATATCGTTTCCAGTCACACTCACAGCCACTAACCTGTAACTCTGGATTCTCTAAGGCCTGCAGGGGGTTCCTCAGCCAGTGCACCATTCACTTTGAGCTTCAGCCTCGTCTGATTGGGCAAAGGTGGCCTACATTATTTCTCTCCTGTCCAGCGAGGCTTTAGCTTGGGCTGCCCCTCTGTGGGAGAAGAGTGACCCCGTGGTTTCTAGTCTGTCTAGTTTCTTGAAACTCTTTCGGAATATCTTTGAGGAGCCAGCGGCCTTTTATGCCTCCACCAGGAGTCTTTTGGCTGAGTTGAACTGGAACAATGAGGCCTTAGTTGCAGCCTTCTTACATGTCCTCTCCGACAGAGTGAAGGATGAATTAGCGGGTAGAACCATCCCCGCTGATCTGGACGACGTGATCTCCCTGTGTAACCAGATCGACAGTTGCTTCCAGGAGAGGATCCTAGAAAAGAGACACCAGCATCCCTTGGTCCCTAGTCAGCCTGAGCTCCCCTCTCTGCGATCCGTGGAGCATCCCCTGCCAGCTGAGGAACCCATGCAGCTGGGCTGGACCAGGCTATCCCCCAAGGAGCGTGCTAGGTGCAGAGCCTTGGGCCTGTGTCTCTACTGTGGGGGCAAAGGTCATTTTCGTGACACTCGCTACGTCCAGGAAACGCTCGGGTCTAATGCATCTGTAAGGTGGAGTATTGGATCCAGAAAACTCGCCTTAACATCTCCTGCTGTCCGTGTTCCTTCACACGGCTCTTCTTCTCATTCGGTCCTGGCATACCTTGATTCTGGAGCTGCTGGCAACTTTATGGACTGGAGAACGACTTCTTCCATGAAGCTTACCCTTTTGCCTCTCGCCATTCCATTGGTGGTCTTGGCGATGGATGGCACTGTTCTTCCAGGGGGGCCTATTCGCTTCCAGACCCTTTCAGTTAAGATGCCGGCTGGAGTACTCCACCAGGAGGAGATATCCTTTCTTGTCCTACCTAAGGCCTCAACCCCCATTGTATTGGGCCTTCCCTGGTTACAGCTCCATTCTCCACACATTGAGTGGACTTCCGGGCAGATACTGGCTTGGGGTTCCTCCTGTTTCTCATCCTGCCTACACAAGGTTGCTCCTAAAGAGAGATTTCCTGTTGCCACCACCTCAGTTTCTTCTGCTCTTCCCGCTGCATATAGCGATTTCCAGGATCTCTTCTGTAAGAAATCAGCTGAAGTGCTTCCTCCTCACAGGTCCTTTGACTGTGCCATTGACCTTGTTCCTGGAGAGACTCTGCCCAGGGGTCGTACCTACCCTCTGTCCATCCCTCACACCCAGGCCATGTCAGAGTATGTCACTGAAAACCTAGAGAAAGGGTTCATTCGGAAGTCCTCATCTCCGGCGGGAGCAGGATTCTTTTTCATTGCCAAAAACGATGGCACTTTAAGACTTTGCATTGATTGTCGAGGTTTAAACGCGGTGACAATCAAGAATTGATACCCCTTACCCCTAATCTCTGAGTTATTCGACAGATTGAAAGGCACCTCCATCTTTACCAAGTTGGATCTCAGGGGTGCCTACAATCTGATCCAGATAAGGGAAGGTAACGAATAGAAAACCGCGTTTAACATGAGAGACGGGCATTATGAATACCTGGTTATGCCCTTTGGGCTGTGTAACTCCCCAGCGGTATTTCAAAACGTCATCAATGAGGTCTTCAGTGATTTGCTGTATCAATTTGTGGTCATCTATCTGGATGACATTCTAATCTTTTCAGAAGATTTGCTTGTCCACAGAAACCATGCCTGGGTTGTACTTCAGCGTCTTAGGGAAAATAACCTGAATGCCAAGCTGGAGAAATGTTCTTTTGAATGTTCTGAGGTCCTGTTTCTGGGATGCTTCGTCTCCAGTTTGGGTCTTCGTATGGATCCCAAAAAGGTCTCGGCCATTACCAACTGGCCTCTTCCTGCCAGCCTCAAAGCCACACAGCGATTTCTTGGGTTCTCCAATTATTATAGGCAATTTATTAAGAACTACTCTTCTATTGCTGCGCCTATTATTGCCTTGACTAAGAAAGGTGCTAATGCCAAGGAATGGCCTCCTGAAGCTGTTGCTGCATTCCATGATCTGAAACAAGCCTTTGTTTTTGGTCCTCTCTTGAGGAGATCTAAGCCTGGGGACCCATTTTTTTACTGAAGTGGACGCTTCCTCTACTGGAGTAGGAGCGGTGCTTCTTCAATTATTTGCAAATAAACGACAGCCATGTGCATTTTTCTCCAAAAAATTTTCCCAGGCAGAGAAAAATTACACTTTTGGTGTCCGGGAGCTTCGTACTATTAAATTGGCGCTAGAGGAATGACGTCATCTCTTGGAGGGTTCCCCTCACTCCATAGCGATCTTCACTGATCATAAAAATGTACAGTACTTACAGCGTACTAAACGACTGAATCCCAGACAGGCCAGGTGGTTTCAATTTTACGACCACGTACAAAGCTGGTTCCTGCAACAGTCGGGGCTGATGCACTCTCTTGGTCGTTTGACATGCTGGATGAGGAGCCCACCTCTGAACCTGAGCCGATCATTCCGACCAGGTGTATTCTTGCCCATTCCACTACTCTGGAGTCTAAAATTCATTCTGGCAAGACCTTTGTCCCTATAGAACTAAGACCTAAGATCCTTCATTGGGGACATGATTCCAAGTTGTCGGATCATGCTGGGTTCCTTCGATCCCTTCAGCTCATCAGTCGCCACTACTGGTGGCCTACTGTCCGTTCAGATTTCAAAGGCTACGTGAAGGCGTGCCATGTTTGTGCCCAGTCTAAGCCCTCCACACAAGCTCCTGCTGGTCTGTTCATGCCCTTGCCCATGCCGAAGGAGCTCTGGGCTCACATTGCTATGAATTTCATCACCGATCTTCCGCCGTCTGAAAAGAACACAGTCATTTGGGTGGTAATCGATTGGTTCTCCAAGAAGGCTCATTTTGTTCCCCTTTCTGGTCTCGCTTCTGCTCCTGATTTGGCCCCCATCTTTGTTCAAGAAATCCTCCACCTCCATGGGGTTCCTTCCCATATTGTTTCAGACAGGGGGGTTCAATTTACATCCTGATTCTGGAAAGCTTTTTGCAAGTCTCTCAATATTGTCTTGGATTTTTCTTCTTCTTACCGCCCTCAATCCAATGGACAGACTGAGAGGGTTAATCAGGAGTTAGAGGTCTTCCTCCGCATCTTAGTCTCCCCTCATCATGATGACTGGTCCTCTCTACTCCCATTGGCAGAATTCTCTCACAATAATCATGTTAACACCAGTTCTCAGAAGACCCCCTTTTTTACAGTTTATGGAAGACACCCTCAGCTTCCTCTTCCTGTGACCTGTTTTCTGGATGTTCCAGCTTTGGCTACTGTTCAGCAATCGTTCAATACCATTTGGGGTGAGGTTCATGATTCCCTCCGGGCAGCGGCTGATAAGTTTAAGGGTTTTGCCGACCATCACAGGCGTAAACCGCCTTCTCTACAGATTGGAGACAAGGTCTGGCTTTCCACCAGGAACATCAAACTCTGGGTTCCTTTGTTGAAATTCGCAGCAAGATTCATAGGTCCGTATTCGATAATTTATGAGGTTAACCTGGTTTGCTTTAAACTTCAGATCCCCAAAAGCCTCAGGATATCTAACACCTTAAATGTTTCCCTTCTGAAGCCCTTGGTCCTCAATAAGTTCTCTCGTCCTTTCCCTACCGTGGTTCCGATCTCTGAGGATAATCAGGAGTACGAGGTTAGTCAAATTCTGGATTCTTGCCTCTGTAAAGGAATCCTTCAGTACCTTGTGCATTGGAGACGGTTTGGTCCTGAGGAGAGGTCGTGGATTCCTGCATCTGAGGTATTTGAGCCTCATCTTGTGAAAAGGTTTCATTTTAGGTTTCCCTCCAAGCCTGGACCCAAGCAGGGGAGGGGGAAGCCTCATAAGAGGGGGGTACTATCATGAAACCACAGTAAACATTCTGTCATGAAACCACAGCAAACATTCACGTCTTATCTGTTGCCTACCTTGCTGCAAGTGTCCAGTTAAAGGCCAGGCCTCCCTCACCTGTGTGCTTTAGTAGGCCCTCCTCAGCAGGTCTCCAGCTCAGTCCCTAATTGGGAACAGGATATAACACCTGGCAGTGCAAGCCTGCATTGCTGATCAACGTTTGTCCGTGCTTGGCTTTGTGTGTGGTTGTTCCTATCGTTTGCTCTGAGTCTTATTCTGTGTACCGATCTTTGGCTTGTCTGAATATCCCTGCCTGCCTGATAACCCGATCTTTGGCTTGTTCTCTGTTTCTACTGTCTACTTGTGGCCCTGACCATTTGCTATTACCTCTTACTGTTCTTGCTGTTCCTGTGCTGCTGCTTCCTCTCTTCCACCTGTAGCCAGCCGAGCGTGGGCAAGGAGACCTGGGGGGCCGTGACCTGGATCCAGTTGCAGCCAAATCCATCCACACACATTGCTGGATACACAGTGAATGGCACTCTGTCCCTTGCTGCTTGTTTTAAAGCGATTTTACCTCATTTTAATGTAAACTATTTTTATTGGATTTAATAAACACCTTTGGACTTTTTAACTTACTACACCATGGAAGCTTCTTGTCTCTTCTTTCATACCTGAGCTACATGGAGGTCTAAAGCTTAGGAGGAGATTGACGACCGATCGGTCGTGACGATCGTTTTGACTACTGAAGGAGTGACGCGAAAGAGGTGTGGAATTGGAGAGTGAGGTCCAAAAGAAACATTTACGTGCACATGTCCTGTATTTCAGAGGTGAGAGTTCTGAGAGCACTTAGTTGGATTGGAGCACCGGTTTAGAGGAATCCTTTTGGGGATGATGACATATTAACCCCCCTGCAAATAAGGCTTTCCTTGCACGATCGAACCACGAAATGTTTTAAATGGACACTTGGAGCACGAGTCACTATTTGTCACCATTATTTTAACATTATATTTGAAAGAGGACTTTTTATTCTATTCTATTGTATATTACCTATAGTGATTTATATATTTATGCATTTATCTGTTTCATCACCACATTGCATTTTAATCATTTACCTGCTACTCTTGACTTGTTTATTTATATATGATTTTTATTGATGTGCTTACATAGACTTCTGGGAGTTTTCATACGGGACATACTCCATTCCCCTACCAGTAAAGGGATCTTGAGTCATATAGTTTACGCACAAGTTGCGCAGTACCACCCACTGTTTGCTTTTCAAATCCATCCACACCCACTGGCTCTTAGAATTCCGCGCCCTGGGGAAACCGATGCATTAGCTCCCTGTGTTTCAGTGTCCGTGCTCCAGGGGCCCCTCTTCCCGTATCAGCTGGAACTCATTAGCAGCAGTCAGCTATAGGTCCACAACCTTAGTGGTGTGCTTCGCAACTCTTGGTGCGATTCGCACTCCAGCGGTGCGCACCTGTGACCTGACCCCAGGCATTGTGACAAAAACTCTGTAAATTAAGAATGCTTTAGAGATAGAAGTGCTAATAGTTTATTTTTATCCATATCAAAATGGAAAGTAAATGAACAGAAGAGAAATCCAAATTAAATCAATGTTTGGTGTGACCGTCCTTTGATGTCAAAACAGCATTAATTAAAGGTATGCTTGCACATAGTTTTTGAAGGAACTCTGCAGGTAGGTTGTTCCAAACATCTTGGATAACTAACCATGACATGTTATCTATCTGTGCCATCTGATACTTCCTAGGAGGAGCACTGCCCTGGACAGTATTCTATATCGCTAATCAATATTTAGATGCCCAAAACCACAATATTACAATACAAAGTAATTAATCAAAAATATATAATATAAATTCATCCAAAAAAAACCCAAATAAATAAATTAAACAGAAGTGCAATTTCATAATGCAGTAAAATGTTCATGTATAGCTGGATATGGCGCTGTCTGAGTGTTGAATTTTAAATGTAGATTGGAAAATGTGCTAGTATGGTGTGCTAGTATGGGGGTATACCTTTAACAATGTATAAAGCCCCTATGGTGCAACCCTCTTGTGTAGCGTTATAATTTATAAAGTGCATGTGTGCTCAAATAAATTCATGTGAATCTTAATATTCCAAGGTGTCATATTATGATAAACAATTGGGTGAAAACATATACAGTCCAAAATAAAACTTGACTAGTGATTTATACAAGTGTATACACCATTGAAAAAAATCATCAAATAATCTCAAATACCAAATAGTTCAATAATGTGCTGGTATGCATGTGCTAGTATATCGGAAAAACAGAAGTGATTCTTTTATACTCCTGGTATAGGGACTGAAAAGGTATGTTCATAACAGTCTGTTTGATTTAATCATAGGCAAATGTTCACAGTTTGTTTTAGTTCCTGTTGTTCTACAAAGCCCAAGGATGTCAGATCAAGATCTCAATTCTTCTCCAGATGTACAACATATAATAACTCTTCATGCAGTTTAAAGTGTTCAGTGCTCAAAAGTGCTCGTCCTCTAAACTCCTATTCTTAGAAACAATTTGTGTGGGGTAAAAGTGTCGTTCACGCGTGCTCCCCAGTGGTCCCCTCCTTACCAGAGGGCACTACCCCTGCAGAGGTCAAGTGCCTGTCTTTTAATCCACTGTTGCTCCTCACGATGGTGTGTTCATCCGTCCATTTTAGGGAAAAAAACACAGAGAGGATTTCATAGCGTAATAAGTAAAAACTTGTTTGTTTTATTCAAAAATCAGGAAAAACATCCACAGGTCCATGTACAAGATACACAGTTAAAAACAGGTGTGAGTTAAAAAGTAAAATCCGTGTTGTAAATTGCAAAAAAATGTGTCCTTAATAGGTCATCATCCCAGCTCCAGCGTGTACGCACTCATTCGCTCAGAGGAAGTCCCGCATGCTTCCTGCATACAGACAAGCCACCACGCTTAGCAAGAACCGGATGTGACGTGTGGACTTGCGTACGCACAGCTAGGGTGTCACCTGACGCGTTTCGTCATAGACGTTTTCAAAGGTGTGCCTAGCTGTGTAATAGAGTGGTTTATATCTCTGATGTCATAGGCGGAGACCCGTTACGTTCATCAGTACTATTGGTTGTGTTGGGCGGAACCTTCCTCCTTACATAGACACATATGTGAAGGTTCATCCAACTTAATTGGGATAGATAGTAAGGAAACCCCATGGGTGCGCCACCTTGACAACTTTAGCTCCTACTTTATGGGTTAGCCATGGTTGAATACTATGATTTATGGATGGAATGGGCATGTCAGTTGGCCTTAGGAAAAACAGCTCTTACTTTTATAAACATATATATAAATGATGGCATTTAAACTCTTGTACATATTGACACATATTTCTGTTTGTACAATAAACCTTCTTATTCGCCATGAATTGATAAACAGCCCAATCAGGGAAATAGACATTTCTTAAAAAATTATAATAATAGAGTAAGTTTATGTATAGGGGCCATATATATAACATTAGTTGTGGCACTACCTCAGACCGTCACTTTTATAAACCAAAGGAAGCATAGAAGGCAGCTAAAAAATCCTATGGGTTCAAAGTAGGAGATCATTCTAAAATTGGAAGTCAAGGCATGTTAGTACGTGTCTAAAAACTGTGTGTATAGAAACCTTGTGCAAAAATTGGGTAATAATCCCTAGAACTATAATGACCATAAAAACCTAGGGAAGCATAGTAAACAGGTGATCAGATACATTCTAAAATTGGAAGCCAGGGCATGTTAATATGTATCTGAAACTTTGTATATAGGAACCATATGTCAGAAAATGGGATATAATAGTTCCTAAAACCTTAAAATTCATAAAAACCTAAAGAAGCATAGTAAACAGGTGGTAAAAATTCATGTTGGTATATGTGTAAAAATATGAGAACTATATACGAAACTGGGTGGTAATAATCCTTAAACCCGCAATTATCATTAAAAACTGAGGAAGCATTGTAAACAGATGGAAATTTTTTTTTTTATATATATGTGGAGGATACGAATTGTATGTGGTATATGTAGAGGTATATTATTGGAGGAGGTGGTGGGACAGATCCTGTAGTATTCTCTATCATCAGATCCAGGTAGTCGACCTTGTGTTTATCGAATTTCCCAGTAAATTTTAACCCATAAGAGTTATTATTGATCTGATCCATGAAGGTTTTTAGGGATTCTTCAGTGCCTTCCCATATTATGAATACATCGTCAATGTATCTTTTGAAGTATTGTAGTTCCGGGTAATTTTGATTGTAAATATATTTCTCTTCCCATAGATCCATGAATAGATTTGCCACGCTGGGTGCATAACGTGCACCCATCGCTACTCCTTTGGTCTGCACATAATATTCTTTCCCGTACCAGAAATAGTTTGACTCCATACATAGTTTGAGTCCTTTTAATATATAATTAATTTGTTCTTGCTTCAGGTTGGTCCTTTCGTGTAAAGCTTTTTCTACCCCTTCCAATCCGTCTGTTTGATCTATACGGGTATAAAGTGCATTCACGTCTATTGTTACCAATAGGCTGTTATCTTTCAGTTGTCTGTTTTGTAATTCATTTACTAGTTGTAAGCTGTCCCTAAGGTAGGATCTGCCTTGCTTGACTAGGGGTTTCAAAAACTGATCCAGATATTCTCCTAATCTGGAAAAAATAGACCCTATGCCGTTTATAATCGGTCGTCCCGGAGGTTTTTCTAGTCTTTTATGTATTTTGGGAACATAATATATAATTGGAGTTTTGCTTGATTCCGGTATTAGATATTTGGCTTCTTTCCTATTAAGGATCCCTTTTTCTTTGCCTTTCCTCACAAAGGCTTTTAATTTTTTCAGAAATTTTTCCTTGGGTTGTTCTGCAATTTTTTGTATGTGTCAGGGACTTCCAGTAAGTTCTTCATTTCTACACTGTGTGCAGAATTATTAGGCAAATGAGTATTTTGACCACATCATCCTCTTTATGCATGTTGTCTTACTCCAAGCTGTATAGGCTCGAAAGCCTACTACCAATTAAGCATATTAGGTGATGTGCATCTCAGTAATGAGAAGGGGTGTGGTTTAATGACATCAACACCCTATATCAGGTGTGCATAATTATTAGGCAACTTCCTTTCCTTTGGCAAAATGGGTCAAACGAAGGACTTGACAGGCTCCGAAAAGTCAAAAATAGTGAGATATCTTGCAGAGGGATGCAGCACTCTTAAAATTGCCAAGCTTCTGAAGCATGATCATCGAACAATCAAGCGTTTCATTCAAAATAGCCAACAGGGTCGCAAGAAGCGTGTGGAAAA
>BLSH010487403.1:276014-308453 GCA_018402905.1 Glandirana rugosa | reverse complement strand
TTTATACGGGGTCTGTTTAGCAAATTACTTAAGCTCCGAATATAACTGGACGTTTTTAAACAATCCTTTCATTTGGATTTCTTTAAGAAAGACTGTGTATTGTTATCTTGTCTTCTTCTGAACTTACCTACGTACGTATGTGTTAACTCCTTAATGAGATGCAAGTTGGGTTTTTGAGGTCCTCCTCTAACGGATCCTCGTAAATTCTCTTACCACCTTCTTCTAGATTTCTTTTAATTCTTCAATCCTCCTTTATTCTTTTTATGCCGTGTATAAACCTCCTTCTATTTCAGGTATCCGTTTTTCTCTCTGTATCATTAATCCGGTCGCCTATTTCCTCCTCCTCACCACTAAAATCTATTTTTCCTTTTGATATTAATGAGTTTTTGGAATCATTGAGAACATGGTTGTTGTTCAATAATAAAATTATTCCTCAAAAATACAACTTGCCTAATAATTCTGCACTCCCTGTATTAGGTAATCCTTTTTATCTAAAATCACCACTCCTCCTCCTTTATCCGCTGGCCTAATTACTATGTCTCTCTTTTTGCCTATGGACTTTATCTTCCTCCAAATATGTGCCGTATTTTTCTTATTTCCTCCTAACTTCTTAATTTTCTTTAGATCTTCTTCCACCATTCTCTTAAATGCTCCTAGGCAATCTCCTCCTGGAGTTTTTGGGTTGAACGTAGAGTAATTCCTCAATTGTGTATGCATGCATCCATTCAAGTCTTCTTCTGTTCTATTGTTATGTGTCAGAAAGAATTTCTTTAGGTTTACTTTCCTAACAAATTTTTGCAGGTCAATATAAGCCTCGAATTCATTAAACGATTTGTCTGGGGCATATTTCAGCCCCAGATCTAATACTTCTAATTCCTCTTTGGTAAATGCTACACTGCTGAGGTTAAAGATGCCCTTTCCTAATACACTCTCCTTCTTTTTCCTCTTCTTTCCTCCTCGTTTTCCTCTCTTCCGTTTTCTCGGGTGGCATGTTCTGGGGTATGTGTTCTCTGTGTTTTCTGATGATGGTAGGGTCTCCTGTCCTCTCCATGTGGTGTTCTTGGATATTCCCTTCCTTATTCTCCTCTGTGTGGTCTCCATTCCCTGGTGGACTCTTGATATCTCCTTGGTGTTCTTAAATCTCCTCTGTGTGTGGTTGGGTACCATGGTCTTCCTGATTGGTTCCTTGGTGTTCTCTCTCCCGTTCTGTTTGGGGTCTTCTTGTTTGGTGCCAGTGAGTCCCCACCATCCTCTGTTTCTGGGAGGGTCGTGCTGGTACCATCCTCCTGGGGGTCTGTACCTCCAGCCCCCCCGAAAATCCTCATGGTCCCAATCTCTATTTTGGGGTCTTGATGAGTATGGAGGTCTGTCCCTTAGAGGTGAGTACCTGTTGCTGGTACTGACTTGATATCTGGGGGTATCTGGTGATCTATCTCTTCCTTGATTTTCCTGTGTTGCTCTGTTCCTATTAATGTTATTCCCAAACTTCAGAGTTGGTGGGGGTCTGGGGGCTTGTGGGGGATTTTTTTCAATGTTGTATACACTTGTATAAATCACTAGTCAGGTTTTATTTTGGACTGTATATGTTTTCACCCAATTGTTTATCATAATATGACACCTTGGAATATTAAGATTCACATGAATTTATTTGAGCACACATGCACTTTATAAATTATAACGCTACACAAGAGGGTTGCACCATAGGGGCTTTATAAATTGTTAAAGGTATACCCCCATACTAGCACACCATACTAGCACATTTTCCAATCTACATTTAAAATTCAACACTCAGGCAGCGCCATATCCAACTATACTAAATACCAAACATCAATCCCACCCACGGGAGGGAATTATTGGAAGGCAGCAGCTGAGTAACAAAATCCTAAGCGCCATACACTCTTCCTATATAATCAGTAAAATGTTCATGCTCAAAAAATGTGTAATGTGGATTCATGTGTCTTGTGCTCAATATTTATAATCAGAAAAATCCCAAAAGCTTGTGCAAAAAGAATCTTCTATATCCCACGTCTTAAAATGTCCAGTGCAAAGACATTTTTTATCATATATAAAGTGCACAAAGTCTCATCACCCACAATCCTTAGAACCACCACATGTGTATCCTCATACCAATAGCTCTAAATAACTCACCAGAAATAGTTGCTGGTGACTTTAAGACACCAGCACAGAATGCATTCAAAATATCATCACACTACCCACACTGGGTCCATGCTTGCAGCTAGGATGTGTGGCTGGAGCCAGCCTGGTTAAAGAGATACTGCGTGACATACTAATGTTGGTTAAGTCACTTTAATGTGTGCATAGTGTGATGTTTTTTATAAATACACTTCACTATGGTTTTAAACTATGGAAGCTCTCTTCCTTCTTTTCTCTCGCTGGGTCCCGTTGTTGCGCTCTGAGTACTGACTGAGAGCGGCGTATTAGTGATAGCAAGCTCTTCAGGAGACAAGATTGTTTCCTATGATTAGCGATCCCAGGAGCTGATATTTTGAATGCATTCTGTGCTGGTGTCTTAAAGTTACCAGCAACTATTTCTAGTGAGTTATTTCGAGCTATTGGTATGAGGATACACATGCAATGGTTCCAAAAAGGATTGCAAATGATAGGACTTTGTGCATTTTATATATGAAAGTGCACTGGACACTTTAAGAAGCGGGATATGGAAGATTCTTTTGTAAAAGCGTTTTGGACTTTTCTGATGATAAATATTGAGCACAAGACAATTTGTTACGTATCAGGTCATGAGCCTGACAGCAGGGCATGGCCTCTCCTACGACTCCGGTTCAAGGGGCCGCTGGGAGTGAGACAGCAGCCACAAGAGCACGGTGAGGTATGAGTGCCTGTGGTAGTCCAATGGCGTTCGCCAGCAGGTGGTCAGCAGGATTGCTGGAGATGGATATGACCTGCAGAGTTAAAGGTGCAGTCAGGTGGAAGCAGTCCAGAGGAGCTGGAGAAGACTTGGGGAGCTGTAAGCTACTGAGGTCTGGATAGTAACAGGCACTGGAGCAGAGTCAGGTACAAGAGGCTGGCAGCGAGGTACAGAGGAGCAAGCAGAAGAGTGGTCGGGACAAGCCAGGATCAGGTGCAGGCGGATAGCAGGAGAGTCTTGGACAAGCCGGGTCAGTAAAAAGGTGAGGAACTCACGCACACACGCGCACAGGCATCAATTAGCATGGGAATTCGTCTGACAGGTCTTTCTTGAGAAGAGCTGCGCTGGCGGTCTTCCTGACACACTTTGATCAATGTTGCACATTTTTTGAGCATGTGACACTTATATAATAATAATAATATAATATAATAATAATATTGCACTTTTGTTTTATTTATTTGTTCATTTTTTGGGTGAATTTATAGTGTATATCGCTGATTAATTATTTATATTTTGTATTGTAATTGTGTGGTTTTGGGTGATAGTGCTGTCTAAATATTGATTAGTGGTGTTTTCATCATCTAGATAGCAGCTGCATCATTATATACTTGCTCTAGGGATCCATGGCGCAGTTCAAAATATTTCTCTAACAGGTATTCTTTGTTGGTCACACATTATTGTGATCACTTGCAAAGTATTTTTTTTTGCTAGCTTTTGTTCTGCGTGCCAAATTTGAATGACTAAACTTTACATACTAACTTTAAATTGCTCCCTTTCAAGTAAGCCCATATTGGATTGTGAAATGCAATTTTGTAAAAATGGAAGTATAGTCTGTGACCATAGATCTCCTTTAAAAACAAACCCTACAAACACTGTTTACTGGGTTTGGCAGATGTAATGGTCTGGTGCCACTTAGGTTATCTGGCACCTCCTCCCTGTTAATGTAATAAAGTTTGAAGAGGGGAGATGTGGGATTATTGTGGTGCCATAATAAATATAGTTACCTAGTTAAAATATAATACATTTTATTAATACAAACAAAAATCATAAGATAAAAATCAGTACATATGTATTCTCCTTATTACATGCACAGAGGACAAAAACAAGATCAGGGTCATACAGAGGTGTAATTTTGTTTCAACATGTTTTTACCTGGGTAGGCTTCTTTAGGGAACTGTAGACCACCAATAGATTTCTTATAACTGTACAGAGAGAAACATTTGTGTAAATATAAGTATACATATAAAGAGCAAGATACAAATCCACATGCATTATTACAGCAAATCTAGATTGTCCGCTTTAATCGATCCAAAGCACAATTGCTTACTCGAAGATCCACTGGAGTTTCATGAACCCGCGCATGTCACAGAGGAAGGGAGGAGCACAGTGTGTACACAGGGGACAAGAAAAGTCCGGCTATGAATAGAGATGCGGGAAATAAGCCCAATATATCAGAAATCCTATTTATTTAATAATGGGGTGTGTATATATTTTACATCCACCACGTGGCATAATTTAGCCTACAAGTCACTTACTTTAGAAATGTAGTAATTCTGGTATGTATTTCATGAGGGTGCCATATTGAGCCAAAAAGAGAAGAGATAAATATGCAATCCAAATGGCTGGAATTGCAAAAAAGGAGCCCAAAGTAAGAGTTGCATTCAAAAAGAGTTTGTACATACTATCTTGTTTTGACCAGTAAAGCAAAGTGACTACATAACAGTAGAGAAAACAAACAAATAAATAAATAAACTACAACTTAAACAAGCAGCAATGAATTAGTCAGGATCTAATATTAAGGCAAGAGACTACAATGTGATACATTGTCAATTAATGGATCCATAGCAGGATGAGATTTCAAAGCTAACATTTGCTCCTAAAAATAAGGCATCCTATATTGTATGCCAGACACAGACAGGGAAGCAGGGTAACTGTGACATGAAGGGGCAGCTGCATAAGCCGGCAATTGTATATAGTTCCGGCTGCAGCATGTCTGAGACAGTGGAGGACGGAGTGATATCATCTGCACTCCGCCTCTCCCTGCAGACTGAATGCTCCTTTCGGCGGCAGCCTCTCTTGGATCTGTGTGAAGAGAGAGAGAGAGAGAGCTCCTGCGCCACATGTGTAGCCTGACTGCAGAGAAGATATGCAACCTTTCTTGGTAAAGTATTCATGCTAGACGGGGCTTTGTTAATGCTACTTGGATGTGGTCTGTGAGTGTCTCTGAGCTGGAAAGGGCTCATATAAACCATAAATTGCGCAATGGTACAGAGCAGGCTCACATCACCCAACGCGTTTCGTCTCACAAGACTTCTACACCCCTGTAGAAGTCTTGTGAGACTAAACATGTCGGGTGACGCGAGCCTGCTCTGTACAATTGCGCAATTTATGGTTTATATGTGGAATTCCATTTGTGAACGTTTTTATCCTGGAGCATGTAAGTGCAAAGTTTGTAAATAAAGTGACTATTATTTAAAGGATATCATGCTATGTAGCGCCTTTTGTTTTTGACGAGGCATTGGGATACCCTTCAAAGTCTATCTATGACCAAGAGGTTTTTGATGTGGATGTCCTTGTCCATATTGGATGGTGCTGTGAAGGATATAGTCCGAGTGTACCCCCTAAAGGAAGAATCATTATCCTGGGAATTTTGATGGTGGCCCTTTGGATGGGTCCTGGTGGATATATATGCTGTTCACCCAGTTATAGCTGGTAAGAGTACCTTGTATTTCTCCTGGTGGTGATGACACTGCATGTGGATGATAATTTGCTTCCTCTCTTTATCACCGGGTTGATACCTCTAATTTCTGGATTACTGCACTATATGAACAGTCTTCATCTGATTGAATAGAGCAATTTTCCGAATCAATATGAACACATATTCACTCACTGGATTTATGGACTCTTGGGCTTAATTTCATGCTTGAGGGTTCTGTTGCACTATATGTTATATATGAATTTTGAACAACTTATAATATTCACATATTTGTTGTTGTATTTTATGTTATATAAATTTTGATTAATATTCACATAATTTTTAGGATTATTCACATTGGATTAGCGCTGCACTATTTCCAATCTGTATATGTCCAATTTTGTTGTGGTTGGTGTGCTGGCAGCTTTTCTATACAATTATTTTGGGGTAGCGCAGTAATATCCTTTTCTATTATTGTTTGGTTTCCTATATAAGGAAGAGCCAATCATTCCATCAGAGTTGATGAATATTTCCACATCTAAAAAGGTGATTTTGTGTTGGTCATAGTCCATGGTACATTTTAAATTGTAGTCATTCACAGAGATACACTCCATGAATTGGGTTAATTCACTTCTGGTACCAGTCCAGAAGAACAAAACATCATCTATATAGTGGTGCCATGAAATCACATGACGTAGCAGATGCAAAATATCCTCTCATGCAAATAGATCCCTCTCCCACCCCCCCAGGTACAGGTTTACATAGGATTGAGCACAGCGTGTGCCCATAGCAACACCCTGCACCTGGAGGTAGTAGGAGGATCCGAACATAAAAACATTACATGTTAGAATCAGTCTCAACAAATCAACAACAAAGTCATTGTATGTATATGTCAATTGTCCTCTCTCTTTTAAATAGTAAGCAACAGTTTTTAGACCAGTGGTATGTGGAATTGAGTTGTATAGACTTTCTATGTCCACTGCAACCAACCAAGTATCTTTCGGAAGATGTAAACCTTCAATTGTTTTTAATAAATCTATGGTGTCTTTTACATATGAGGATAAAGAAGTTACATGAGGTTGTAGGTATTCATCCACCAACTTGCTGGCATTTTAAGTTATACTTCCACAGCTGGAGATTATAGGTCTACCAGGAGGGGAAGTCATAGATTTATGAATTTTTGGAAGGGCATAGAAGGTAGGAACTTTGGGTTCTCTAATATTTGAGAATTGCCAAGTGTTCTTATCGATAGTGTCACGATGGTATGCACCAAAGATAAGAGCACGGTATTCATTACATATGTTTTCAACAACTGATTTGGTTATAGGTCTGTACCACTGTCTATTAGAAAAAATGTCTTTACACATCCTTTCGTACTGTTCAATGTTCATAACTACAAGGTTACTGCTTTTGTCAGCTGGTTTTGTTATGATTTGGGAATTATTTTGTAAGAAAATGATGGCATTTTTTTGTGCTTTGGACAGATTATCAAAATTAAAGTTTGTAAAGGATAACTTCTCTATCTCATGTGAGGTTTGTTGGACAAACGCCCCTATGTTGGGATTGGTTTGTAGTATAGGGATAGATCTGGACTTAGGTTTGAATGATACTGGTGGAGGAAAGGACACCCTTGATATTGAGACCCGCCGCTGACAGGCAGCAGGGGGCATCGACATCAGGGTCGGTGTTACCTTCCTCCCCCAGCAAAATTAAAGTTTGTAAAGGATAACTTCTCTATCTCATGTGAGGTTTGTTGGACAAACGCCCCTATGTTGGGATTGGTTTGTAGTATAGGGATAGATCTGGACTTAGGTTTGAATGATACTGGTGGAGGAAAGGACACCCTTGATATTGAGACCCGCCGCTGACAGGCAGCAGGGGGCATCGACATCAGGGTCGGTGTTACCTTCCTCCCCCAGCAAAATTAAAGTTTGTAAAGGATAACTTCTCTATCTCATGTGAGGTTTGTTGGACAAACGCCCCTATGTTGGGATTGGTTTGTAGTATAGGGATAGATCTGGACTTAGGTTTGAATGATACTGGTGGAGGAAAGGACACCCTTGATATTGAGACCCCGCCGCTGACAGGCAGCAGGGGGCATCGACATCAGGGTCGGTGTTACCTTCCTCCCAAAGCTCCATAAGAGAATTCAAGGCTTGAATGTTGAATGAGTAGATAATTCTGACAAACTAGATGTTGAATCCAAAGGTTTGTCATATATTACCTTGAACATTAATTTTCGGGCAAAAAGATGTATATGCTTTATAGTTTGAAATTTATCTGCATTTGATTCTGGGCAAAACGAAAGACCTAGCCTGAGTACTTCTAATTCATGCGCAGATAATGGGTAGGAGGACAGATTTATTATGTCGATTCATCATTTTTGGTTAAATTTTGGGGGACGTCACTTCCATGGTAGGACTCTGGGGTGGGTCCAGTGTCTTTCCTAAAAATAACAGGGGCCAATTTTGGGTCCTTTGGTGAGAAGGCACAGTGTTGGAACATTAGAGTTGTTCGAGTTAGTATTGGGTTCACTCACCTTGTTGGTAGCAGTTGAAGAAGTACTAGGTGAAACAGAAGAAGAGACAGTAAAGGAAACTGCCAAATTAGGTATAGATAATGATAGTTGATAACTCAATGTGGATTTAAGTGAAGAGTGAGGAGCAGGAAATAGACATGAGGAAGGGTGTTTGGAATGAAATGACGGTGGTTGATATTTGAGTGCAGACCCATAAGTGCGGCATGATTCCGTTGAAGTTGTGTCAGACTCCCCTTTGCATTTTTTGGAGAGTCTGTCCTCTGAAAATTCATGGTAAATAGCCGATTGGCTGGATGAGAGGGAGGAAGCAGAAGATAAGTTAGAACCTTCATTCATTTTTTTAGGTGGTGATCGAGCAGTATGTTTGGTGAATTTTTTAGTGTCAGTGCTGGTCCACTTGTAGGCGTACCCATTCTCATGTGCAAGTTTATTTCGTAAAAATGTACTCTCTTTGTTATTTTATGATGTCTATGGTGTAGTTCTCAAGGTGTTCTCGTAGCTCACTCTCCTTTTTGAAGAAGGTAGTGCTAGCCACGAGAATGTGTTCACTGTACCACTTTTGTACTTGTGTATCTAAAAGTGCAATTTCACTCTCATATTGTTTACAAAGAAGTGAAATCTATACCTAGGGAACATGTTTGTAAATGATGTTCCCAGGATTGCTTAAGTGTGTCATCAATTTTCTTTAAATTTGGAAAAATGTGGATCTTCAGACCCCATTGAATGACAAGATTGTCAGAGTATTTCTCCAAATAATTTTTGTGCCAAAATATGCACACTTTTTTATCCAATATGCATTGTAATCTAACAAAAGATTTAGTCAATTCAGCTTCAGTAACCTCTGTAGCATCCTGTAATTTCTGAGCCTTTGTCATAAGGTTCTCCCAGGCCTCCCCACAAAAAGTACATGGTTTGCTTACAATGTGTACCAATTACATTAAAAAATATTAATATATATTATATAATACAATATTATTGTTTCAGTGTATTTTACTATTAGTTATTTTATATGCAGAAGCAAAGGAACTTTCTTTTATTTGCACATAATGTCAGATAAGTGCAACCTAATACAGACGTTCTCCAGTATGCTTTTCAGCTAGTCAGCAAAAACCCTAACAATTTCAGCTACTCAGATTAAAAAACAGGTTTTCATTGCATACATTTGCAGATACTTGTAAATCCACAATGTCATGTTATGGCATCTCTAAAAAGTGTGTTCCCTAATTCAAAACTGTATGAGTTCCCAACTATGGGATGCATATAGCAATTTACAAATTAGGATAGGCTTACCGGGGCAGCCCTTTCCTCCTTAAAGATTCAGCAACAATTAATCTCTGCTTGCAATTGTGCATACCATATCCCCGGAACTAGTCCTATTAGGTCTTCTTGAGAATGAGCAATGCTCTTATTACACTAAATTATTGGTATCCTATCTTTTGTTTTATGCAAAAAAAAGAAATCTTACTGAAATGGACCTTGCCGTCTCCCCCTAGGGTGTCTTCCTGGGAGGCCATGGTGGATGCGGGCATCCTATGTACAAACTTACCTATATGAATCGGGGGTGTCCTTGGAAGTATGATAAGGTGTTGTCCCCTTGGTCTTCTGGCTAGTGAGCCTTATGTGTAATCCCATTTGCATGGTGGGATGGAGTGTACTGGACAAGGTGTTAGGCTTATTCTTCCCTGCCTCTATCAATCCCCCCCCTTCCACCCTACTCCCTCTTCCGCCCTTCCCTTTCCTGTGCCTTTTTCCTGTCCCGGGATCCTAAACCGTAACACCTACCATTTCCTCCCTCTTCGCTGCACTCTCATCCTACCTATTGGTATGGAAACCTTGACTCCTGCATTGTCTATGCTGATCATAACTTTGATATGCTAAATTGTGATTCCTCTTCACCTGTTGTATGTTTTCTTGCACTGCTATACTTTTTGATAACCATTCACTGAATTTATATGGCACTGAACCATGTCACTTCATATAATTTATGCTGTAAAGTAAAGTGACGTTAATAAAGCACTCCTATCTTGTAAAAAAAAAAAAAATTCAGCAACACACCAGAAACCCAGACACTATCCATGAAAGCTGAAGACCTTCGGTGTGCACCTTCGCCAAATCCAAAAAAAAACAACAATGGCAGCTGCTGTGACCAGTCTGATACCAGCATAAAAGGGGAAAAGTATAAAGAGTAATTTTTTTGGATATGGTGCACACACACCAAAGATCTTCAGCTGCTATGGGTGATAATGAGTTTCTTTACATGTAATTGCTCATTTTTTTCATAACTGATCAGAGAGGCTAAAAGTGTTTTTTTTTTTTCAGTTAAAGCAAACTGCCATTTTTTTTATTTTACATACAGATTGTTCTCTAACCTCATTTTAAACCCTTTACTATTTCAGTTCTCACACCTGCATACTCCGTATAAACCAGATAATTATTTTTTTTTGCTGTTTTGCTTTTGGATTTTGCATTACTTTGCCATTACTTGACCACTTGAGCACCCGGTGCCCTTTTAAAATGACACTGGGATAGTTGCTATTCACCCCAGTACCATTTTAAAACAACACCTGGTCTCAGATTCTGCAGGTCTCAGTGGGTGTGCATCCTGCAACTGTTGACTATCTTTCAGAGGTGGCATTCAAGCATTAAGTCCAGTTGCAGTAGCGGCCATGAACTTTTAGTTCAATCAGCTCTGGTCATTTCTGTAAAGGTTATTCTGGCAGCTCTGCAGAGCACTTTTATGGTGCTTGTGGCAGAGAGCAGCAACTAGCGACAATCTCAAAGGTGCCTTGTGTGCATCTGATGTCAGCTCTTCTTGACTCAAGACTTCACAGGAGGCTGGGGTCAGTGCCAACTGTCACCTCACAACCTTAGGCCCCCAGAGGTGATAGTTATGGCACTGGATGCTAACCTGGAAATAGCATGCAGCCAATGAAGTGTTGGGTCACCTGATATGAACATGCTTGCTTCAGGTCTTTGACACACCAGTTAGTAAATGAGGTATAAGTATAACTGCCCCAGAGCTAAAGAAAAAAAAAGAAAAACAAGTCTTAAGTGTCCAGCTTTTATGTCACTATCCTAATGCATACCTTTTAATTAGAGACTCTGCAATGACTGTAGTTTCAAGGCTTGCTGTCAAAGCTCCTTTTATACCAGAAGCCACTTGAAACAGTAATCACGGAAATGTGCAAGTTCAGAAATTAGCTGGCTGCCTTAATTTATAGCAGGTAGGAAACCTGTAACATTTTCCCTTCTAATTAGAAAGCTTTTAAAATCAGAGAGGTGTGGACAGAACAAAACTAGTTCTTAGAAAAAGAGACAAAAAAGAAAGATGTTAAACCAAAATGACAGAATATTAAGTTTAAAAAAACTGCAGATTCACCACACACAAACAGAAGTAGCTTCTGTTTGCTAATTCTACAATTTGTACTCCCAACACAGATACTACTATAGCTTTTTTGCTATTGCTATGTCTGTTAAATACAAAAATATTGGATTAAATCTTAGAGTTTGCTCATAAACCTTTGTATGTGCAGTCTAATAAAATTTGTTAAATCACTCATGTATAAAGGTTTTGTGATATGCAAATGACTATCAAAGTCAGTTAAGTTCAAATGACTCTTTTTTGCCTGCCTCTCTCTTTCCTTCTCTCATTTTTTCCATGATCAATTATTCACACTCATGCCTCAAGGATTTTTCCTGTGCTTCCCCTTCCTCTTGAACTCTCATCATTGTGTCACCAGAGACTCATCATCTCCCAAGCTTGTGAATGCCTCCTGAAAACTCATAGTTCAGACAAGCATTTACCTTTCTCATGACATCATTGTGTTTAATGAAAGGTTGTACTTTCTTTTAATACCACACTTTTTTTTAACTATGTACAATAAAAATACCAGACCTAGAATTTGGTTTATATATGTCCTGTAATAAATTGATAAATCCCTATGTGTGATTACACAAAAAGCTTTTGTTTAATTCCTATTGTCCTCTGCACGCCAGGTGAATATATATAGCAAAGCAGTACTTTCCTCTTACTACATAGGAGGCACCAAAGTCAGGCTGTACATTACTTCCCTGTGCTGCCATCCACTTCAGTCCACAACCAGGACTTCAAAGTATAGTGGATTTGCTGCCTTTCACAATGCCATGCTTGGTGCCAGAGTTGGGCAATCGCCTACCTAGCCCTAAAACTTTAAGAAACACCAGGACTTCAAGTTATGGTGGACTTCCTGCCTTCCACAATGCTGCATTTGGTGCCAGAGATGGGTAAATGTTTTTACTGAGAAATCCAAAACTTTCTCTGGGATTTATGAGTGGTTTGGGGCAATAAAAAAACATTGAGAAGGTAGGTACAAATCCCTATGTGGTGCCTCCTGCACAAAAAACGTGTTACCTTGCCTACTTTGAGCAGAGTACAGGTTTTCTTTATAGTCAGACTGCTTATAACTGATATATATATTGTAAAGAAGTACAATGGTTATAAAAGATTTGAAATGTAAAGTGTAGATGAGTGTAAAGAGGTACAGTACATGGTTACCCATAAAGGCTAATCAAATGTAATTGTGGTCAACCTCTGTGCTCTATACATTGTGCTGTACGTAACATACTTAACATACTTTGAACAAATGCAATCTTACACTGTGGTTAATGTTACATTCACAGGGTGTTTCATATATTACATATACACTATGTAATCATATTAGGATGTTTTTGAGAAATGCACAATGTAATCCCGTTCAACAAACAGGAATGCCTTTGCCTATTTAACTCTGCACTTTATTAGTCTCAACCAGAACCTATAAAATAAACCTATCTGGACAAAAAACATGGAGGATATCATTGCTAAGCTCTTCTCATACTAACTTTCTTGCTTGAAAACTCTGAATACAGGTAAGTAACCTGAAACGGTTATGAAGATAAGGACTTTGACTTTATTCAGTCTTTCCTAATCTGCATAATTGTACCAGGTTAATGAATTAGAGAATACTAAAAGGGAAGCATGGTCAAAGCTCTTTTGGCCATACTTCTTACAGTATGTGGGTCACAGGAGTGCACTAACTTGTGCTCTTCTGTGCCCCAGAATCAGCTGACAGTAGGCTAAAATGCACTGTTGACTGATGTCACAGATGCTCTCTGGACTCTGCAGGGATCCTGACAATAATGTTGGGATCCACACAGATGCCTTACAGGCAGCTGGCTCAGCTTCTCAGCACGCAGCTGAGAGACTAAGCTAGCCACTTCTGCCTCCTCTCCTGCCTGGTACTCCAGTGAGCACTGGACGGGCAGAGCAGCAAGCCACTGAATGACAGTCACCACCCTCTGCTCAGTGAAACCAGAGAACTGAGCAATCAGCAGTCGCTGTGATCGCTCAGTTCCTGGGCTTGGAATCGCTGAGGGGGCCAGTTGCAACATTGGACTGATGCTGCAAAGGATAGGTAAGTATGTATGTTTGTTGTTAATAATCTTGCACTTCTCTTTTAAATCATAAGTGTGCTTGAAAACAAAGTGCACTAATCCTTTTTGCCTCCTTTGCCTGACCTAATCTACCCACCTTCTCCCTGCACAGATGCATACTTCAATTTAATCGCTGCTGTTCCTCTGTTTGTTTACATCCATTCCAATAGCACTAGACTTTTATGGGATCCTCTCTAATTGTTTCTTCTCCTTGGTACACAGACCAAGCAATGCATTTTGTTTTAAAGTGCTCCGATCCTTTAAAACCAAACTTTCAGCATAGGAAAATGTATTAAAGCCAAATATCAACTATGTTTTTTTTTTATCATAGTTACAATGGTCAAGCTTGGACATATGTAAGTATGAATATTCCCTATGTAGCATCACCCCCCAAAGGAGCCGCTTGATGATTTTGGGTTCTATGCTCTGCGCCTCAACTCCAAGAATGGCCTCAGCCCCTCTGGCACACCTGGTTAGATATAAAATTAATGCAAACACTTTTAAGAACGCAAGTAAAGAAAATACCAATATCCTGGCTGTGGATTGATATCAGAAACAGACAGACATAACTGGTAGTGATAAATGAGCTGAATGTATTATCACGAGAGAAAAAAAAGCTTAGAAACTTACAGCACTGTTTAACCTTGCAGAGTATTTATACAATAGAAATGACAGTCTCTAATATTTAGCAACTGTAAATATATATAGAAAGCATAGCACAATCGATATGCCCATAACACAAGCACTGAGAGGGAGGAGAGAAGGCTTGTCAACTTCTCAGCTCCTTCTGGCCCACGAGCACCATTGAGGAATAAACATAAAAAAAGGGTTAAAACAGGTGCAGTAAACACAGTTCCTTGGCGTTACAGATCCTGGGGTGAAAAGTACTGGTGTCTTCTGCTAGCAAATGTTGGGGCCCTTTGTAAAGAGAGTAGGATTAATTGAGCAACAGTAAAACAGTAATTCTCTAGGACAGGGGTGTCAAACTGGCAGCCCTCCAGCTGCAGGGGAACTACAAGTCCCATCATGCCTCTGCCTGTGGGAGTCATGCTTGTAACTGTCAACCTTGCAATATGTCATGGGACAGGTAGTTCCGCAACAGCTGGAGGGCCGCCAGTTTGACACCCGTGCTCTAGGATATCCCGTCAGGTAGTAGTTTTGTAAGAACAGAATGGCTAAAGGTGGCAGCTCCAAACAAGCATCCTCTGATACTAGAAGGGGGAATAGGTGTCAGCATGCAGTGTTTGTACTGTGTTAAGAAGGATTTTTTATCTGGGTTTACACCCGCTCACCAATCCTCTGTACGATGACATGATGGAGATTCCAAATGCTGGTTCAGGCTTCTAGCAATGTTGTAAGGCACTGGATCACCTCCTGTTGGCCGATCAGGTTGGCTGGTAGCTTAACTGACAGGGTGACTAGACAGTGGCCATCTGGACACCTGAATGGATGTTGCGATCCTTGAAGCGGTGTGGGTCGTCTCTGCTGGGTGGCACTGGGTTGCTGAGCATGGGGTCCCTGGGCTGAATGGTGGTGAACCATGTAATTGTCACTGTTCCTGGCTCCCCTCAGCCTCCTGTCAGCACTCACAGTAGTCTCAGGAAAAGCGTGGCTAGCAGGTGCCACTAGACAGTGTGACTCTCTCTCAAAGGCTACTTTCACACTGCAGCTTAGCCGCGGTAACACCCCGCTAGTTATAGCAGAGTTTTACGGGTGATATGGCTCCAATATTCAGTCGGGAACGCAACGCTTTTAACCCCCCGCAAGGGGTTGAAACAGGGTTAAAAGTACCAGCGCTCCGCGCTACCGAGGTGGTGTGCAGCCGTTTCAAAATCGCTTGCCATTCATTTTAATGGCAGGGGCGGTAGAGGAGCGGTATACACACCGGTCCCCTCACCACCCCAAAGATGCTGCTTGCAGGACTTTTTGCAACGTCCTGCAAGCGTACTGCCCCAGTGTGAAAGCACTCAGGCTTTCACATTGGGGTGGATTGGGGGGGGTTTTGAGCCCTCAGTGTGAAAGTAGCCTTATAGATGGAGTTTCACCACACATTCCTGTCACCTCTCCTCCTATTTCTCTGCTGCGGACAGCACTCTCTCTGTAGTGCTGTGTGGAAGCCTGTTTGTCTTTTCTTCAAATCACCTCAGAATTCCCTCTTTTCAGTCTCCTGTCAGCACTTTCTCTGTAGTGCTGTGTGGAAGCCTCTCTGTCTCTTCTTCAAATCACATCAGGACTCCCTCTCTTCAGTCTCCTGTCAGCACTCTCTCTGCAGTGCTATGTGGAAGCCTGTCTGTCTCTTTTTCAAATAACCTCAGAATTCCCGCTCTTCAGTCTCCTGTCAGCTCTTCCTGCCACTCCCGTGTCTCACAGTTTTCTGCTAGGACCAGTGAGAATCTCCTTATCTTCATCTTGTGGCCAAAAGGAGAAATTGCATGAAAAATTGTCTTTCATTGCTCCAACATGCCTGCTACACATGTTACATACTTGACCAATCCCTGTGGAAGAATGGAATTGCTGTAATAGCTGCCATTACAGTGATCCTCTTTGGATCCTGTGCCGAGCAGGTGCCCTGCTGCATAGTAACCACAGGGGATTGGCTGCTGGGCAAAGGCACAATATACAGAACGCCTTGTATTTTTCTCAATGAATACAAGGCGTTCTCTGATTGGATGAGGTGGAGATAGAGACATCCAAACCCTGCCTCTCCACCTCATCTAATCAGAGGTAGCTTTGCATTCATTGAGGCTTGATGCTGCCCTCTTTAACCCTGCTGCCCTTGGTACTGGCACATGGGTGCCATTATGGTAAATACAGCCTTGATAATATATACCCATGGACAAGTTTTGTTAAACAGTGTAATACGTCTTTTGAATTTTAAAGTTATGTTTAAAAAACAAATAGGATTGATTAATATCTGATAGCTTGAGGAAGGGATTTTAATAAAGGTTATCATGAGAGAAGTCCCAGATATGTGATTACCCTAAGGTGTACTCCTGAACACTAAAGAGAAGTATGGATAAGTGGCTTATATTGTTATTTACATTTTTCTTTGGTTAGAACTAAGATGGGTGGACTATAAAGAGCAATTATGGAGTCTGACAGGAGTAGAATTGGTGGAAGAAGGCCAGAGGTGCTTGAAGTTTGACGCAGTAACCCTAATATTGTGAAAGAGCTATTCTATTGGAAGACTACAGAGGTGTGTAATATAGTATTCAAGATTAGATTAGTTAGGCTGGCTATACTAGTTTTTTTATCTGACAATACAATGGTCACCGAATGCAGCTGACTGGCTGCAGTCGCTGACTGGGGAAAATTTTACAACATACCCCTTTGACAGAAACCAATAAACAGTTCAAGTACCACACCCATTATTTCATAAAAATCAACTTAAAAGGGGGAATAAGCCAGATTTTACTGGTACTGATGAGACCACTCTTATATTAGGTTTCAAACATAGCTTTATTTAATAAATAAACATCCCTTAAAAACCAAAGTGGATATTTGCGTGATTTGATCCTACAAATAGCATTATTTCCTTACATCCAAAACTCCTCATTACTTGCAGAAGTGACTGCTAGTTTTCATCCACAATCTAGACCTATATTATTTACATATTACATGGTCAAGGACATATGGCTTTGTGGTTATGGATCCTCTTGAGTCAACATGTTTCTTAAATAGCTTTTTCAGGACTGAGAACTGAGCCACGAGGTAGCAACATTTACAGAAAAAAAAGCTTTATTAAAGAGGCGTTCCACCCAAAAGTGGAACTTCCACTGTTTGGATTCCTCCCCACGTCAGGTGTCACATTCAGCACCTTTTGGGGGCAAGGGGGCTCGGGGCTCGGGCCAGCAGCCGCGGCCCCTGACGTCAGCAGCCTGGCTCCATCCTCGCTCTACTACTGATGCCAACACACTATTCCCAATGCAAACGTTCCATTAGAAATGGCTGTGCATATACGTGGGTGTTGAAGCAACCACCGGCTGGAACCATGTCAAGTCAGAGCAAGAGAATGTCACTAGCACACCAAGGATCTCCAGAACAGGTCCAAAGCTTTATTCAGCGATCACATCGTTACAGCAGATTGCAACGTTTTGGAGCCACGCAGGACCCCTTCATCAGGCATGTGACGATGAAGGAGTCCTGCGTGGCTCCAAAATGTTGCAACTTGTTGTAACGATGTGATCGCTGAATAAAGCTTTGGACCCGTTCTGG
Source organism: Glandirana rugosa (assembly GCA_018402905.1). NCBI lineage: Eukaryota > Metazoa > Chordata > Amphibia > Anura > Ranidae > Glandirana > Glandirana rugosa. The sequence continues at coordinate 290,666 of BLSH010487403.1, read as the reverse complement.
AGATCCTTGGTGTGACATTCTCTTGCTCTTACAGTAAAGATGTTCGCTCCTATAAACTGTGGCTGCAGCAACTGAACAGGAGCCACCTCCAGGGGTAGACACTGGGACAAAAAGATTGACTAAAGGACTAACAGCAATCAAAAGCACTCCAAAATGATGTAAATATATTCCCTATATATGACCTAGATATGAATTATAGACACTGTTACTAAAACCATTCAAGGTACAACTCCTGTGTATATAGCTCCTAGTTTATAGATGCAAACATCTTGCATCTATTGGCGTGTTTACAATCTCTCTAAAAATGAGCATATGACCACAATATATAATAAGTATGTAAAATTTAACAATTTGACTACAAGGATATTTTAATAAAGTTTTTCTCTGTATTTAGTAAATTAAGCTACCTTCTTGCTCAATTCTCAGTCCTGAAGAAGCTATTTGAGAAATGTGTTAACTTAAGAGGATCCATCACCACAAGGCCATATGTCAATGACCATATAATATGTAAATAATATAGGCCTAGATCAGCGATGGCGAACCTATGGCACGTGTGTCACAGCTGGCATGCAGAGCCCTCTCTGTGGACACACAAGCTTTAAGTCGCCGGATCGCCACCCCCTGGCAGCTGAACCTTGGAAACTCAGAAGGGCTTGACAAAGGAGCGCACACTGACCAGCCATCACCAGTGGGCATGCTCTGAAACACGTCACCGCTCGTCCAGTGATGTCATCACGCCTGACGCAGCACTCCAAGAGCGTTCCAGCCCTCTCTCCTGGATCCATCTACACACACAGCCAGCTTCCAGACCTAGCAGAACGGTGTCACCAGTGGCACAGCTCACCTTGTTGTTCCACAGGACGTTTGACTATAATATATGCCTATATCTGTCGACAAAAATGTGAGTTGCTCTCCTACAATTATGCGTTAAATCGCCATCAGAAACACCTATACCTGCTGCCTCTTACCAAATGTCACCGACCCCCTGTTGGGGAGGGTTAGTGTGCGCTCAGCAAATCCACAGGTAGAGTTCCAATGTCACTGTTTCGCAGCTGATATAACACACCAAACGGGCTGGTCTGTGGCCACTTCACATCAAAGATATCTCCAAATCAATGTAAGAGAGAAAGCATCTCAATAGTGCAGATTGTCAAAGGTAAATTTATTGTAAAATGTAGTAACTTACATCTTAAAATCCATTTGTCGGCACATTGAATCCACGTTAGAAGTTTTCCAACCAAAAAGATGGCTGCCATCCACCCAGTTCCTGGTAACGCAATAACGCAGGTCGCCTAGCTCCGCCCAATGCATTTTGTCATCCACAGAACGTTGTCAAGGGCGTGACTACGATGAAAGCGCATTGCCATATATACCAGGGAACAGGAAATAGCTTGCATTCCACCGCATACCACCACAGACAGGAAGCACTCTCACTCATACTCACGTATGGATCTTACAACCAAAAAAAAGGATATTAACTGGTCCCGGACTGGCTCGCGTACATTTACTGCTGCTGAGTAGCTGGATAGCACGAGTTGCCGTCTATAAACAGCGGCTCGCGTAGGCAGGCGGGAGTGCGTCGGCGCACTCTCATGTCCGCCTCATTTTCCAGCAATATGGCCACGGGTCGGGTGCACTCAATTTCCACTGGCGAACCGCGATCGCCTGCCACAAAAGAAAAATGGAGAACCGCCGATGAAAACACGGCAGTTCCCCACTCTGTCAGGTGGCATGTAAGAGATCTACTGATCCTTGTCACTGGGATCAGTTAGATCTCTTATGCTCTGGCAGCCCAGCCCCCTCACAGTTAGAACACACCTAGGGAACACAGTTAACCCCTAGATTGCCCCCTGCAGGTTAACCCCTTCACTGCCAATGACATTTACACAGTAATCAGTGGCTATTTAAATTTCTGATTGCTGTACTTAGAGGCGCCTCTATATACTTCTCTCTTGCATGTTACCTGGAGATTGCTTCAACCTCCCCCTGAGGCTTTCCCTGAGGTACGGACTTATATATAGCCATATAGACTTTTGAGAACATTTCTATCACCTAATGGCCTGCCCATATGTGGTATGTGTAATTGCAGGGTGGGCACTCTGAAATAAATAAGTTGGTTTTGTGTTGCAGTTTTGGCACTCGTGCTCAAAAAGGTTTTCCATCATTGGCCTAGGTTGTGGATGATTGATAGCAGTCACTTCTGTTAGTAATGAGGAGTATTTGATGTAAGGTAGCTTATAATGTTATTTTTAGGATTGAATCAATCCACTGTGGATTTTAAAAATTGTTTACAATTTTTAATAAAAGTGTGGTCCCATCTGTGCCATTAAATTCCAACGTATTCCCCTTTTTTTCCCCTTTGACAGAAGTCGATCAAATAATTGACTTCTATCGTGCAGTGATGGGCACACATCAAAATTTGGCATGTCCTTGCTGAACCAGGGAAACATGGTGAAGCATGTGCCAGTATCGTAGTTCTGTCAGAGCAGAGAAATGATGGAGGCAAGAAAAGTTCTTTAGCTGAAGGAGACAGGACATTGTTACTGCATGAATATGTGACAAGAATGAAAGGGCAGAGTAAAAAATAACACTCACTAATTAGCTAGTTTAAGGAGTTGGGCTGACTAGAATATTGTCAATGATGATTGTTGTGCTATACAAAGAAGTAGATTTACATGACAGTAAGTTAACTGCTTCAGTTTGATTCAAGCAAAATTGGAAAGAGCAATAGGACATTTGACATGAAGTGAAGTGAAAGTGACTGATTAAAGATATGGCAAGACACAGCACATATTACATTATGGAATAGAGATATGTAATAGAAAGATAGAATGGAGTTTAATCCACATACAGTTGTTCTCATAAGTTTACATACCCTGGCAGAATTCATGATTTCTTGGCCATTTTTCATAGAATATGAATAAGAACACAAAAACATTTCTTCCGCTCATGCTTAGTGTTTGGCTGAAGAAATGTATTATCAATCAACTGAGTTTACGCTTTTTAAATCATAATGTCAATAGGAACTACCCAAATGACCCTGATGAAAAGTTTACATACCCCAGTTCTTAAACAGCTTAAAGTCTTTTGTGGTATTTGTGGATGAGGCTCTTTATCTTCTCAGATGGTAAAGCTGCCCATTCCTCTTGGCAAAAAGCCTCCAGTTCCTGGAAATTCTTGGGCTGTCTTGCATGAACTGCACATTTGAGATCTCCCCAGAGTGGCTCAATAATATTGAGGTCAGGAGACTGAGATAGCCACTCCAGAACCTTCACTTTATTCAGTGTTTTTGGATTATTGTCATGTTGGAATGCCCAAGTATGTCCCATGTGCAGCTTCCTGGCTGATGAATTCAAATGTTCCTCTAGTATTTTTTGATAACATATTGCATTCATCTTGCCATCGATTTTGTCCAAATTTCCTGTGCCTTTGTAGCTCACACATCCCCAAAACATCAACAATCCCCAAATGTAGGGTTTATGGTTGTGGCCAAAAAGCTCAATTTTGGTCTCATCGCTCTAAATTACTTTGTGCCAGAAGGTTTGAGGCTTGTCTCTGTGCTGTTTGGTGTATTGTAAGCGAGATAATTTGTGGCATTTGTGTAGTAATGGCTTTCTTCTGGCAACTCGACCATGCAGCCCATCTTTCTTCAAGTTCTTCCTTATTGTGCATCTTGAAACAGCCACACCACATGTTTTCAGAGAGTCCTGAAGATATTTGTGGGTTTATCTTTGCATCCCAAACAATTTTCCTGGCAGTAGTCGCTGAAATTTTAGTTGGTCTATCTGATCGTGGTTTGGTTTCAACAGAACCCCTCATTTTCCACTTCTTGAATCGAGTTTTGAACACTGCTGATTGGCATTCTCAATTCCTTGGATATCTTTTTATATCCCTTTCCTGTTTTATACAGTTCGACTACCTTTTCCCGCAGATCCTTTGACAATACTTTTGCTTTCCCCATGAATCCAGAAACGTCATTGCAGCACTGAATGAAAGATATAAGGGTCTGTCAGGAGTCCAGCAACTCATTGACCTTTAATACACACTAATTATAAGCAAACAGATCACAGGTGAGGATTGTTACTTTTAATAGTCATTCAAACCCCTTTGTGTCAACTTGTGTGCACGTTATTAGGCCAAAATCATCAGAGTATGTACACTTTTGATCAGGGTCATTTGGGTAGTTTCTGTTGTCAACCCCATAGGAACTTGTATAACATTCAGTACTGTATCACAGGATTACACCTGGCCGTGGAGGAGGGAGTGTCCACAATAGTAAAGAGGGAGGAGTCACGAACTCAGTGGTAGTATGAGCCAGCCTTCCAGGCCCTTAGGGTTGGTAGGCAGGACTACACCTCCACTCCACCCCTTCCCTCCTCCCCCCTCCCATGTGGGCAGACTGTGCGACATATAAATCTGAGGCTCAGACGTAGCAAGCCAGGCTCTGATGAAGAGGCTACGGCCTGGAAACGCGTAAGCAAGTCCATCTGGGTCACAGGCAGGAGACGGTCCTATGGTCGTTACCCATTCCAGCACTGTGAATGTTTTATACACAAAAGCTGTTTGTGAGTATGTTTTTATGATTTTATGGATTAAAATGTATCAAGGATAATGCGCTATGCCAGTGCACCCTTGTGTGCTTTTTTGTTATTATGATTTAACTACTTCCTTACTGGGCACTTAAACCCCCCCTCCTGCCCAGACCAATTTTTGTCTTTCAGCTCTGTCGCATTTTGAATGAGAATTGCGCGTTCATGCGACGTTGTACCCAAACTAAATTTATATCATTTTTTTTCCCACAAATAGAGTTTTTTTTTGGTGGTATTTGATCCCCTCTGCGTCAATTCTGATCGCCGCTATAAACAAACAAAGAGAGATGATTTTGAAAAAAACCCAATATTTTTTCGTTTTTGCTATAATAAATATCCAAAAAAAAAAATAAAAAAATAAAAATGATTCAACAGTTTTGGCCGATATATATTCTTCTACATATTTTTGGTAAATAAAAATCGCAATAGGCGTATATTGATTAGTTTGCGCAAACGTTATCGCGTCTACAAACTATGGGAATTGATTTATGACGTTTTTATTATTTTTTTTTTTTTTACTAGTAATGGCGGTGATCTGCGATTTTTATTGGGACTACGATATTGGGGCGGTTATGTCGGACTTTTTTGACACTTTTTTGGGACCAATGACATTTATACAGCGATCAGAAATTTAAATATCCAAATATCCACTGATTACTGTATAAATGTCATTGGCAGTGAAGGGGTTAACCTGCAGGGGGCAGTGAAGGGGTTAAATATGTTCCCTGGGTGTGTTCTAACTGTGGGGGGCCGGGGCTGGTTGGGACATAACAGATCTAACTGATCCCAGTGACAGGGATCTGTAGATCTGTTATGTCCCCTGTCACAGAACGGAGAACCGCCGTGTTTACATCAGCGGTTCCCCGTTCTGCAGGTCTGACAGGGGATCGCAGGTCTCGGGCGGACATCGAGTCCGCCCGACCCGCGGGCACGCAGCATGCGGCAGGCGCGTGCGCGCGTCGCCGCCGCCTGTGAGTGTGCGCCAGGAGCGCGCACATGGCCAGGACGTCCATGGACGTCCACCCGGCATTTCAGATCCGCGCTGGAGCCATACTTTGGCTATAGCGCGGATCTGGACGGGTTAAAAAGAGCAAACACAGTTGATTGATAATAAATGGCTTCAGCCAAACACTAACTGTGAGTGAAAGAAATGTTTTTGTGTTCTCATTCATATTCTCTGAAAAATGGACAAGAAATCATAAATTCTGCCAGGGTATGTAAACTTATGAGCACAACTGTACATATCCATTCTTTGCATACATATGTATTATGCTTAAAAATCTTTTTGCTTTTTTTCAATTAGGTAAATATGAAAGAGTACATGCTTTACCAACTGAGATTCACTGTACCCTGCATTATTGGATTTTTTTTAAAAGTGGTTGTAAACCTCAGTCATGGAATCTGAGCAAAGAACATATGCACTATATTACCAAAAGTATTGGGACACCTGCCTTCACAATCACATGAACTTTAATGGCATCCCAGCCTTAGTCCGTACGGTTCAATAATGAGTTGCCTCGTCCTTTGCAGCTATAACAGCTTCAACTTTTCTGGGTAGGCTGTCCACAAAGTTTAGGAGTGTGTCTATGGGAATGTTTGACCATTCTGCCAGAAGCGCATTTGTGAGGTCAGGCACAGATGTGGACGAGAAGGCCTGGCTCGGTGTTCTATTGGGTTGAGGTTGCAGGCAATGCATTTTTTCTTGGAATACTATGTGCTCTCCACTAGAACGCAGCTGCATGCGTTCAAATTGAAAACTCAAGCATTTAAATAGAACGCCCCTGGACGTAAACCTTTACCCTGTTTGTAACAGTCACGTATACACATAGCAAGTATTAGAAGAAAGGTTTTTAATAAACGTAACACAGTTTCAGCTTGATTATATAGCAACAATTTGAAAAGCCATGCAACGTATTTCTAAATATGGATCAAGCAGCCTGTAAATTGTACATACTGGGATTGAATTACTAAAGGCAAATTCCCTTGCAAAAGGAACAGCATATTTTCCCTTACTAAATCCACCCACTGATTCTTTAAATAGCTCTATACATTTAAAATTAACAATATTAATATTTTGAAGGTTTTATAGTATTTTACTTATGCCATGTTTTGCAATTTTATATGTGCAAATGTGCAACAATAACAGAAAAACAGGCAAGCTTTTACTTGAAGCGGTAGACATTAAGATAACTGTAATCTATGAATATATAGTATATGGCAACTAGTAAAATCTAAAGAGAGAAATAATTACCACATTCAAGATACTAAGAAAGGAATTAAACAGTTGTAAAGTATAATGTTCTTATGCATAAATTTGGCTTGCACAATTTTCAAATTAGTGGTGAACAATTTTAATTTACAGGGAATGATTAACACAGTCAATTATCAAAAGGATTCCAATTCCAACTGACCCGATAGCTTTGGCTTGCATTACTGCTTCAACAGCATTATTGAACTGTGTATGGGGCATGGTTTTATTTTTACAAGCTTTTTATTTCAAAAAAGCATCATCAACATGTTTTTGTTTCACTTTACAGTACTAGATTTAGCACAAACTGAAAATAATAAAGCAAACCAGTCAGAACATTCTGTATTTTTTAAGCCCACTGCCCTTCCCTGTTAACATTTTGGGCTGTTAGAAAAATGCATTTCTTTAATGGGGCTCTGTTAAGTACAAGAAGATATCCTGAGAAGTTGTTGTAGAGAACAGAATCCCACAGATCCCACATCCAGAGCCTGGTATAAGTAGGATCATCTTAATCATGTAGATTTGTGTTGCTGAACACTACACACACCCACTCTATATAGCCTGAAGGTAAGACTTAAAGTAGTTATGAAGTCCAGTTTTCACATACACATTTTTTATTACAGAAGTATATGCTTTTTATAAATTCAACTTGATATATATTTTTTTAAATCATCAATTATTTGTTTTTCTGCTTGCAAAGTGCAGGTCACGTAATTGCTGGCTCATGCTAGAGCAATTCACTCTAAAAGTATAAAATGCATATCAGCAAATGCAAAAGTCTTCCAATCAAAGTAGAAGAACTGAAGTTGCTTATGGTAGACCGGGAATATGAAATAGTGAATAAACATTAACTAAATTCTGAGGTGATGACAGCCATGACTATATAAATAATATGGAAAGCTACAGTGCATTTAGAATGCATAGAAAAGTCACATGGGGTGAGTTTGTTTTTAAACTCTTGTCTAAGGTCACATTTAAATAAGGTGTCTTCTAGCTTGTAAGCTCTAACGACAGGGCCCTCTGATCCCTGCTGTATTGATTTGTATTGTAACTGTAATGTCTGCCCCATGTTGTAAAGTGCTGCACAAACTGTTGGCGCTATATAAATCCTGTATAATAATAATAAGGTGTCTGTGTGGATAAACATGTAGCGCAGTTCCCATTTACTCACCATGTGCAGATGCAGAAACAACCCTCTTGAACTCTATTGTGTTCCTGGTCATGCTCAGATAAGATGAGTTCCTCAGCTTTCCACCCTCAACAGCTCAGAGAGATCACACCTGACGAGGAAGAGGTAGCTGGGCAATTGATCTGCAGCCAGGTAAGCTGCTCTCTACTGTCAGAACAAGCCAGGTTGGAGCCTAAAAGTATGCAGACTCTCTGGAAGACACAGATACTGTGGGGTGCCTTTCCCCAATTGCTACTGGAATACTCCCATTTCATTGGGGTGGCTTTTGGTCCTTGGATCCCTCCAGCTGTTTACCTCTGTTACCCAGAGGTACCTTGAACTTCACTAGAGGGATGATATCTATATAGATAATTACAAGTAGCTGCTTGCGTTCTGAACTGTTTTAGTGAGGTAGTGATTTTTAGCTGGACTCTCTGTTGTTAAAAAGTTTGTTTTAGAGACTATGCTATACAGCCACATGTTACCCTGATTGAGCCACAAAGACATTGCTATGGAGAGTTTATATTTTTACAGGTTTCCTAATCTATTTTGAATTATTCTGCAGTGTATGCATGCTGTTTGCCATCTTAAACCTGTTTTGCATTATTGCTTCTAACTTTGTAACCAGGGTCGGTCCGTGCATTGCGGGCGCACGGGCGCCGTCCCCCCATCCATGCGGCCAGCCCCTTTCAGGACGCCGGGAACATGAATTTCAATTGCGGGGATAGGCGGGGGTGTGTCTTTTGAAGCACCTGATTAGAGCCAGAGCCAGAGGCTCTAATAGGCTTCAAAAATAGAGTGGGCTCGGGGCACAGAGCATTGCTACCGGAGCCCACCCAGGTGTGTTGCAGCAGCGAATTAATATTTGCTGTTACAACACCAATCCTCCTCCTGGCCAATTGGGAAGGGTCTGATACCCGTCACCCGATTAGCTGAAAGGACAGGTGATCCTATTGGATGCCTAGGAGGAGGAGGGAGGGAGCTGAAAGCCATGGAGAGAACTCGGAGCCGCTGCCTGCACCACGCCATGATGAGGTGGGGGGTGGATGGGAGGTTGTTTGCCCCCCTCAAAAAAAAACACTTGCCACCACTGTTTGTAACTGTTCAATAAACTGCAAGTTTCATCCTGTCTGATCATTCCACCAATTACCTATTCTGTAAATGTATACATGGTAAAAATAACAGCTACAGTACACATTGTAGTTTGGTATACGCCACCTCACAATAACACAAATAAAGTTTAAATGCTGCTACAAAGTGAAAAACCTGCAAACTGAGTTAGGTGATTTTAGCTACCTGAACTAAAGTTGAAGCTAGCAGTCCTTGTAAAACACACACATTTTATTTAAATATTACAATTGCCTTACACAAGTGATGATTGGACTAATTAAATATTTCATGACTAGGGTGATCAATGCCCAGATGCCCAGGCCAAATTTAGCAGTGCCAATATGAGTCTATGTTTTTTCTGTGTGTATGTTTTACTTTAATAGTTGGAGCTGGCCATCTGTTTCTGCCAAAGTGCCTCTTTCTGTGAGCTAAAATAGCAGTGTTACAATGATTGCATAATCCCTACCAAAACTTCCAGTACTCCTCTCAGAATCCTTGCCAGGACTTCCAGAATCCTTGTTATGGTATGGTATTCACAGAATCCCTAAACTTTGTTAGGGCTGAAAGCCTGTTGAAGAATGTATTTCTAACTCTTATGGCGGAGTGTAGATTCCCAAAGAAACAACCCTACTCTCAAGTATCAGTTCCACCTCAGCTTTTTGAAACAACTTAACCTCCCTGGCGGTAATCCCGAGTGTGGCTCGGGGTGGAATTTCAGTACCAAGAGCGGTAACCCCGAGCCACACTCGGGATTGCATTGCTGGATCCAGGCAGCGCTACTCACCTTGTCCCCTGGATCCAGGGATGTCCCCCGCCGTGTCTGCGGACTGTGTCCGCCGCTAGATGACTCCTGTGTGCCGGGCTCCGTTCCCTGCGAGCGTTGCGTCGCACGGGGAAGGAGACCGGCGGGAAATTCAAAAAGTGAAACACACACAGCACATACAGTACACTGTAATTTTATAGATTACATTACTGTATGAAAACATTTCACATCCCCTTTGTCCCTAGTGGTTTGCCCAGAGCCTTGCATGCACTTTTATATTATTTATGTCAATCTTTCTGCCTGGAAACATGAGAATGTCCATAGCAACCAAAAAGTGTCCCTTTACGTCAAAAGTGGTTTTTGATCAGCTAGAAAACACTGATAGAAAATAAGAATCATTTGCAGAATTTAGTGATACTGATTTTTGGGGAAATTTATCATCAGAAACTGAAAGTGGCGACAGCGACAATTCTGCAACTGAGCAAATTTCAGTGTTTTTGGTTTGATTACATTATTGAATACATTTTATTACTATTACGTTATTATTTTTGATAATTATTTTTAGTTATTTATTATATTATAATTTATGATTTCATTTTTCAAACTTTATCATACCCGGGATATCTACTAGACTCTGGTTTGGACAGATTTAAGTGAGTTATTCCTAAGAATTACAGGCCTACAATATAAAATGCCAAATTTCCATGCAAAATAATGGTACCGCTTTCAGCACCAAAAATATGAAATAATCATACCGCCAGGGAGGTTAAAGACAAGCTGGCCCAAGTTGTAATTCCCAACACACCAAATGATTTTACCAGACTTTCCACTGAGATTGACCATCACCTTAAAGATTTGCCCGAACTAATTCAACTGGGCTTAGAATGTTCAACCTTGACCACTGAAGATCACCAGCATCATCATCATACTAACCTCTGTATTTATTAAAGCGGCTGTATGCCCTGGATGAAAAAAAAACAAAAAACCTGTAAGGCAAAGGCATAATGAGTTAGTATGCACCACATACTAGCTCATTATGAAATACTTACCTTAGATCAAACCGCCTGAACCGTCTCCCAGTCATCACCGAGGGAGCTGACACGTCCCCTCTGCGTTTCTTCTGGGTTCGCTGTGAGTGGCTGGAGCCGTGATGATGTCACTCCCACACATGCACGGGAGTCCTCGGTTCCGGCAGGGAGCTCTGATCTTCCGGCAGCATCCGCCGGACCTTCAGAGCTCATGTGCCACTGACATCAGCATCTGCATGCAAGGTGAATATCTCCTAAACCTTACAAGTTTAGGAGATATTCATTTTACCTACAGGTAATCTTTATTATAGGCTTACCTGTAGGTAAAAATGAGAAAACGGAAAATACAACCGTCTCAGTTCCCTTTAAGGTGAGGAAGCCTCCCCAACCTATGTCTGCCTTCATGACTCTCTGAAGGGCTCAGGAAGGATCACTGAAGTCCAAGCCATAATAAATTTAGGTATGTGTACATGTGTTTTGGGTGTGGCACTTGCTCATCACTTGAGGCTCTCTGACCTAAGAGCCTTGCACTTCCCTGCTTGCTACTTGCTTGCTGATAAATCAGGGTCTGTTCCAGTAGACTATTCCCGTTGTAACCACTATCTCTTCGGGTTACCAAGAGTACTTTAGCTTCAGTGTTATTCTGTTAATATATTATGTCATCCTGAGAATACCCTGGTTACAGGCCCACAACCCCAGCATCTACTTGTCTTCGGGGGAGATTGCCATCCATACTGATTACTGTCATCAGTTTTATATGTCTATTCCTGGAAGTCCCTTGTGCCTAAACTTTCAGAAAAAGGACAATATTCCATTGGCATGTAACAACTTCTTCAATGTCTTTGAGAAAAAAGGGGCAGACTCTCTTTCTCTACACCGCATCTGTGATTGCCCAATGAATCTCCTTTCGGGTGCCAACATTTCAGTCAGCTGAATCTACCCCTTGTCTGAACCTGTAATGGCTACTCTTAAGAAGTATATTGATGAAAACCCCAAAAAAGGGTTCATACAACCTTTTACCTCCCCTGCAGGAGCAAGTAACTACTTTGCTGAGTAGAAGGATAATATCCTGCGATGATGCTTCATGCTATCCAGCCCTAAATAAAGTTACTACCAAGGACCACTAACCTCTTCTGCTTGTTCCTCAGCTCTTTCAAAACTTCAGATCTGCTAAGATTTTCACCAAGCTTGATATGTACGTGGCTTATAACATGATAAGAATTCATAAAGGAGATGAACTGAAGACATCCTTTCATACCAGGTTTGGACTTTGTAATGCTCTGGCAACTTTTCAACATTTTGTTAATGTTGTATACTTGGCAGATATCACCTCAAAATTCTTTGCGTTCAAAGAGGTATGGAAGAAATCAAAGATTGAAGACTACTTGTCAACCTTGTACCACCCACACAGAAAAGTCCAGTCTGAGAGGACTTACCAAACTCTGGAACAATACCTCAGATGTTTCTCCTCAGCAACATAGGAGAATTGAGCCTCTTTACTTCTGATGGTCAAATTTGCATACAAGACCTTGCATGCTGCCATCCCACTGTGACGAACGTGGGTATCAGATCCCTGCCCTCATCACTAACTGGTGACAGAGGACCGGCCAATCTCACACCACACCGTCACTAACGTAACAATGCCACTCTCAGCTGCATCCAGCACAAACATTTTTCAGATTGCGGGACCACAATCTAGGTGCCAGCAGCCTGAGAGTGATTGTCAATTTTAAGCAATTAACCCTTTCACTGCCACCACTGACCTTTGATCCGGAGCGTCAGGTCCCCACCAATTAGCAATACCAATTATGTATTTTTAGAATAATCACCTGTAACACACACTGTCACCACAGACAGGAATAGTCAGATAATTTATCCTAAACAGTAGCACCTCTTCAAGAGCTAGGTTCGTTGATAGTTTGCATTAAGAGTGTTAGGGACCAAATTAACGCTTTTGAAAATAAGGCTTTAATAATGAAAAAGGTCAAAATTGCGGCAAATAAAATATTTACAGAAAACCGGAAAATTTCCTATCAAATACTTACCGTAATTTTCCATTCCTGATGGACTCCATGGCAGCATACGTATGGGTTAACAACGCCTCCTCTCCACTCCTATAGGACCCCACTCCCATAAATTTGGGCTCAGAGCCAGAGGCCATGTTCCGTAACTAGCCTACTCCTGACACTGGGGTGGGAATTCCTGCTGCCATGGAGTCCATCAGGAAAGGAAAATTACGGTAAGTATTTGATAGGAAACTTTCCATTTTCCTGACTGACTCCATGGTAGCATACGTATGGGATTTAACTAGCCATACACCTCATGGGCGGGCAATGCTGAACCAAAGGCTTTAATTCGTACCGTCAACAGACAGATCCTTCAAGCCACAATAAACAGAGGATAACTAAGCAGGCTCTGCATAATAATGAGCCATAAATGTATTGATTGAGGGCCGCAAGGCCGCCCTACGGACTACATTGGGAGCAAGTGGTCACCAACTCCAGAGAGCCAAGCCCTCAGCTCTGAGCCTGTTGGATGGCCCGGAAAACCCGTGCCACCATCATCCTAGATGAGGCACATTTCCCATGTTCTTTTTGGCAAAGAATGAACAAGCATCCTAAAGCCTGAAGGAAGCTATAGCTTGCAGATATAATATCTGAGAGATTCCTATAACCAAAGAAAAGGCCACCTTATACATAGCTCACATTTGTTTTACACTTGCTAAGTCACTCATAGTAGCACAAAAGTCAGATCACTTATTTGTAAAAGAAAGGGTATTGCTGAGAGCCAAACTCAGGATTCCACAACATGATCTCTCCCATGTCTAAAGGACGTATGTTAATACCAGTGGCGGCTGGTGAAGTTTTTGGATGGGGGGGCGTCAGGCCCCGCCCTTCCTTTTGACCCCTCCTACTTCTAATAAGCCCCGTCCCTTATAGAATCCACCCACTCTGTCCCCTGTATTCCACATATTGTGTCAGGAGTACATAGCTCAGCAACACAGGACACAGTATACAGCTCAGCATCACAGGACACAGTATACAGCTCAGCATCACAGGGCACAGTATACAGCTCAGCATCACAGGACACAGTACAGGACACAGTATACAGCTCAGCATCACAGGACACGGTATACAGCTCAGCATCACAGGACACAGTATACAGCTCAGCATCACAGGATACAGTATACAGCTCAGCATCACAGGACATAGTATACAGCTCTGCATCACAGGGCACAGTATACAGCTCTGCATCACAGGACACAGTATACAGCTCAGCATCACAGGACACAGTATACAGCTCAGCATCACAGGACATAGTATACAGCTCAGCATCACAGGACACAGTATACAGCTCAGCATCACAGGACACAGTACACAGCTCAGCATCACAGGACACAGTATACAGCTCAGCATCACAAGACACAGTATACAGCTCAGCATCACAGGACACAGTATACAGCTCAGCATCACAGGATACAGTATACGGCTCCAGCATCACAGGGCATAGTATACAGCTCTGCATCACAGGGCACAGTATACAGTGAAACAGGTGGGGCAGTTATGCAGCCAGTGACACAGGTGTGGGCAGTTATGCAGCCAGTGACACAGGTGGGGCAGTTTGCAGCCAGTAACATAGGTGGGGGCAGTTATGTAGCCAGTGACACAGGTGGGGCAGTTATGTAGCCAGTGACACAAGTGGGGGCAGTTATGCAGCCAGTGACACAGGTGGGGCAGTTATGTAGC